>MEJB01000089.1:0-37602 GCA_001752375.1 Rhazya stricta
CTTATGTATATTATGAAATTTACTTTTTGAAGTTGTTTTTAAATTATGAGATTTTTGATGATGCTGTTTTTGAATAGTGTAAAAGCCTTCCGCTGTATTTACTTTTAAACGAATGGTGGCTTATAAATAGCTAAATCTTTATTTTCGAACGGAACGACGTAATATTCCCGGGTTAGGACTCTTCCTAAATTGGGGGTGTTACATGTAATGTTCACCTTTTTGGAGGTGAAAAGAGGAGAGGAAAAGTAATGTAATGTTAACTGTTTTGCAGTTCTACCCGTAGGAATATAATTGGGTTTCAAAGAATAATGGCCCACTGCAGAGCTTAATGGCTAGTCGTTATACTCAGTGAGCTCACGAATGTAATAAAATGAAATGTTTCACAAGTTATACATTTTGAAAGGAAAGATTTTATAAAAAGATTATGAAGTGGAAATATTTAGAAGTTTTCATTGAAAAGGTGAAATCTTATAATTCATGGCATGTAGGGCATATTTATGCATTCATGCATGAGATTTGCTTACTGGGTCTTATAAGTCATTCCATTTCTAATATTTTGCATTTCAGGTTATGTGTAACCAGATGGTGCGAGGAGGTTGCTTGTGGGCAAACCATGATACCTGAAGCATATTTTAAATAAATTTGATGGATTAAGATAGTTGTTGTCTAAAATGGTTTTTACTTATCATTAAGTTATTTCTTATTTAGTTTAGCTGCATGTGCTTTAAATTCTTTTGGTTTTTCGCAAATTTCAGTTTGAATAAATGTTGGGTTGGTAAAAGATTTATTAGAACACATTGTTTATTATCTTGGATATTGTTGAGTTTAAATGGATAGTTATTGAAATTACAGAGGAAACTCTGTCGAATGTTTATGAAATATTTGACAAGGATTAAGATTTCTTTTATTTATTGCACTAGGTGATAGTTTCACGAGTAAGGTAATGTAATACTCTCAACCTAAGACAATTCCTAATCTGGGGGTGTTACATTGTAATACTCGAGATTTAGTTTCTATTTTTCTTTTCGAACTTTATATATATATATATACAATTTATATTCTAATCCACTAATTCAATTATATTCATGATTGTTAATAAATTGATTAATTCACAGCGAAAGGACTTGGAGGCCGTAGTGTTTGATGTGCCAATAAAAAAAATAATTATTTTATTGATTTATTATTTGTTATGCATTAATATGTGAGTATGTTTATTTAAAGGTGAAATTTTATTACTTTACTTTGATTAGAAGTCGTAGTTAATTAATTTAGACTTGACCCATTAGAGCTCATCCTCTTCTTATTCAAATCTAAAATCAGATTTAGAGTTTGATTTTGGACCAGAAGAAAACTAATAGATTTTAATTTAGTTGGGCTTAGTGGTTAAGTAATAAAAATGGCCCATGAAGAAATTTTAGTTAGGGTTAAGTTAGCTTTTCAAAAAAAAAAAAAAACTATTTAAAGATGAAGATTACTATTCATCTTTTTCCCAAAGAAAACCCTAAACCTAAACCTCCTAACTATAGCCACCACCAACTGGCGCCGCCTCCCTTTGTCCTCACCGATACTGGCCTTCCCACCCTCTTTCTCTCTCTCTCCTCTTCTTTACCGATGCTGATGCCACTCCATCTTCTTCGTTCTCGTCAAGCGACCAGGCGATCAGGTGCCCAGATGCCAGGTAACTAGATGCCCAGACGCCCAGCCGACCAGGCGCCCAGCTGACCAGGCGYCCAGACGACCAGGCACCCAGGTGACCTAAGGACCAGGCGACCAGGCACCGTGCACCGTCCACTCGAGCCAGTAGCATATGCGACCAAGACCCCCGTTCGCATGCCTCGAGCATATTTCTTTCCTGAGCATGATTGATGCCATTACATCTTAGATTCGATACCACACTTATGGTTCGGGATTCGAGGTGAATCCTTAGTTTCTTTATTTAAATTAACCGAATGGCCTAGGTTTTGTATTATATAATAATGATTAAGAAATAAAATATAGAATATGTTTAATTGAAATTTAAGTTGGTACGATTAAGTAAACGAAGGATATAATTTTAGAAATATGTGGGAATATAATTTAGGGTGAAATTTAAGGTTGTATGATAAAATAATGTATATTGTGATTATGATTATTATTGTTATTTTAAGAACAAATTAGGAGTTATGAAATTAAATTATACTATTAGTAGTTCGATTTTTATTGACATGGAAATTCATCTTGAGAAATTATTAGTTAAGGTTGTGATTATGATTATTATTGCTATTTTAAAAACAAATTAGGAGTTATGAAATTAAATTGTACTATTAGTAGTTCGATTTTTATTGACATGAAAATTCATCTTGAGAAATTATTAGTTAAGGTCACCATAGGAAAAACGATGAAGGTATTAACGGTAAACACGTGTTAAACGAATGTGTTTGGTTAAACAAGTTTCAGAGGAATATTCTTTAGGTAATAATATTAGGATACTGTTGCACATTAACATTGTGGGCAACTACTGCACCGCACTAGCGAAARTAAACAAATTTACTAAGGATTACATGTAAGTAAATTCTCACATTTCATTAACGCTTATGAATGAATGTATCTGAATTCATTTAGGTGGATTAATGTGTTATATATGAGATTCTATGCAAGTAAACCCCCATATCCGCCTATCTCTTTTGTTGTGTGTCATGTGGTGGTGGTATGGGATTATGTTATGAAATATGTTGTTTGTGCAGAATGTTTTTACGTATTTCATATCTTGTATCATTATTATGTCGAATGGCATGTTAATTACAGTTGTATACATTTCATGTCATCGGCATGTAGTTAGTGTTCTACATCATTCTTTGCATGAGCCATTCATACATTTAGAAAGTGAATGGTTTAGGAAATGAAATTTTGAAAGGGAATGTATTTTATAAATTGTAACATGCTTACGAAACTGTTAAARTTTTTGAAAAGGAGTGTAAACCTAGCCATGAAAGATGKGAGTGGGAAATGGGGCATGGGGGGCCAGCACACCCGAACCGACCCTCTGGGAGGGTACGTAATAATTCACTTCTGGGAGGTGAAGAGAAGAAAGGAAAAGTAAAGGAATGTTAACCGCTTTGCGGTACTACCGGTAGGAATGTAATTGGGTTTCAAATAACAATGGCCCACTGCAAAGCTTAATGGCTAAGGGTTACACTCAATGAAGTCRCGAATGTAATGGAATGAAAGGTTTTACAAAGTTCTTGCATTTTGAAAGGAAAGATTTTATGGAAAGGTTATACAAGAAAATRATTTGAAAGTTTTCATTGAGAAAGTGAGATTTTATAATTCATGACATGTACGGCATGTTCATCCATTCATGCATGAGATTTACTTACTGGGCTTTATAGCTCATTCCATTTCTCTCGTTTGCATTTCAGATGATGTGTAGCCAGATGTTGCGAGAAGGTCGCTTGTGGGCAAACTAAGATACYCTAAAGTATACTCTAAATGAATTTTAAGGATTAAGATAGTAGTTAACTATTTCTTATTTGGTTTAGCTGATTGTGTTTTTAAATTCTTTTGGGTTCTTCAAATTTCAGTTTGAATAATTGTTGGATTGGTAAAAAATTTGTTGGCGCACATTACCCTTTACATTGGATGTTATTTGGGTTAGAGTGTATGTTGTGAAAGGGTGTTTGAAAATGTTGAGAAATTTTTGAATATATGCGGTAGTTACCGAAATTACAAAGGAAACTCTACTGAGATTTTTATAAATCTCTTTTCTATTTTAAATTTCAAGATTTTTATTCTTTCAAAATTTCGCAAATTAATGTCAGTAAGTAAATGGTGACATTCTCAGGTTAGAATAATTTTTTTTAATTTGGGGGTGTTACATACATTATATACTTCGATGAAGAAGAAGATGATTATGTCGAGAGTGAAAGCCTAGCAACACTGGAGGAGAAAGTACTACCATTAGAACTTAAGTATGCTTACTTGGTGAGGAAAAGAAATTACCAATGATCATTTCTGTAGCATTTGGAGAAGAAAAGGAGAGGATCGCCTCATTTCTATTCTGAGGAGTTATAAGAAAGCTTTCAAATAGACAATGGCAGATATAAAAGAAATTAGCCCTACATCATCCATGGACAATATTTTTTTGGAAGATGATTTTAGCAATTTTGTAGAGCTACAAAGGAGACTCAACCCCATCATGAAGGAAGTTGTTAAAAAAAAAATCATTAAATTGTTGGATGCTGGAAATAATTTACGCAATTTTAGACAGCTAATGGGTGATTCTAGTTCATTTTATCCAAAGAAGGGAAAAGTGACAATGGTGGGAAATGAGAAAAATAAGTTGATTCTAATAAGGACCATAACCAGTTGGTAAGTATGCATGGACTAACAAAAACTCAATAAAGCTACAAGAAAGTTCATTTCCTTCTATCTTTCATTAATCAAATGTTGGTAGGCACTCAGGGAAGGATTATTACTGTTTTCTTCATGGTTACTCTGGGTACAATCAGATTGCTATAGCACCTGAAGACCGGGAGAAAATTGTATTTACTTGCCCATATAGAACTTTCACCTTTCGAATGATGCCCTTTAGACTCTATAGTGTACCTGCAACATTTTAAAGGTGCATGATGGTAATTTTTAATGATATGGTGGAAAAGACTTTGGAAGTTTTCATGGATGACTTTTCAGTTTTTAGAGAAATATTTGATGACTGCTTGGACAATCTGGAAAGAGTATTGACGAGATACAAGAAAACCAACTCTATGCTAAATTGGTAGAAGTGTCATTTCATGGTACAAGAAGGCATTCTGTTGGGACATCGAATTTCAAAAGAAGGAATGGATGTAGACAAGGTAAAAATTGAGGTCATTCAAAAGCTACCCACACCATCTACTATGAAAGGAGTTGGGAGTTTTCTTGGCCATGCCGGTTTTTATAGGAGATTCATCACAGATTTTTCAAAGATTTGAAAGCCTTTATGTTCTCTGCTACAGCATAACACTCCATTCATCTTTCATGATTGCGATAGCAAGGCAATTGAGTAGCTCAAATAGGCACTAGTCTCAACCCCCATAATCACAACACCAAACTGGACATTGCCATTTGATCTAATGTGTGATGCAAGTGATTATGCAATAGGTGCAGTTCTCAGCCAAATAAGGAAGAAGTTGTTTCATCCTATTTATTATGCAAGCAAGACTCTCAATGAGGCCCAACAAAACTATCCAACTACTGAGAAAGAATTGCTTGCAGTGGTATTTGCATTTGAGAAGTTCCAAGCTTATTTGATAGGAACAATTGTGACTATGTTCACTGACCATTCAACAATTAAATATCTCATTTTGAAGAAAGATGCTACACCAAGGTTGATAAGGTGTATACTATTACTGCAAGTGTTAGATCTAGAAATCAAGGGGAAAAAAGGGACTGAGAACCAAGTAGGTGATCACTTATCTAGACTAGAAAGTGAAGAAAAGGACTCCCAAGTGCGGATTGCTGAAACATTCAACTATATCGAATGCTAGAGCACCTCGATATGCAGACATTGTCAACTATTTAGTCAATGAGATAAAGCCTCCTGGACTAAATAAGCAGCAGTTAAAGATATTTGTTCATTGTCACTGCTCATGAAATTTGTGATGATGAAAGCTTGAGAAGATGTGTTGTTGATGAAGAGATTGAGAGTTTGCTACAACATTGTCACACTTCATCGTATGGAAGACATTTTGGACGAACTCGCACTTTAGCAAAGGTACTTCAAGCTAGTTATTTTTGGCCAACTTTGTTTAAGGATGCTTATGCGTTTGTTAAGACTTACGATGGATGTTAGTGAATTGGGAAATATTTCCCAAAGTCATGAGATGTCGTTGAATAACATCTTGGAGGTCGAACTTTTTAATGTCCGAGAAATTGACTTCATGGGACCATTTCCAAACTCTTATGAAAACACCTATATTTTGGCTGTTGTGGATTATGTGTCCAAAATGGATTGAAGCTATAGAATTTCCCACCTATGATGCCAAGGCAGCGATTATGTTTCTTCAAAAGAGCATTTAAGGATTCTTATGAGTTTGTTAAGATTTGTGATAGATGTCAGTGAATTGGGAAATATTTTCCAAAGGCATGAGATGTCATTGAAAAACATCTTAGAAGTTGAGCTTTTTGATGTCTAAGAAATTGACTTCATGGGACCATTTCCAAACTCTTATGAAAACACCTATGTTTTGGTTGCTATGGATTATGTGTCCAAAATGGACTAAAGCTATAGAATTTCCCACCCATGATGCCAAGGCAGTGGATAAGTTTCTTCAAAAGAACATTTTTCCCRATTTGGCAYACCCAGGGCATTGATTAGCGAGAAGGAACACATTTCTGCAATAAACTATGGCGAAGGTTCTTGCCAAATATGGGTTAAGGTATAAAATTGCTACATCATATCACCTAGGCTAGTGGACAAGTAGAAATCTCCCACAGAGATCAAAAGAATTTTGGAGAAAATTATAAGCCCAAATGGAAAGGATGGTCTTTAAGGTTGGATGAGGCATTATGGGCATATAAGACAATATTCAAAACATTGTTGGAAATGTCCCTTTTCAGATTGATCTATGGGAAGACCTATCATTTGCTATTTGAATCAAAGCAAAAGATGCAATGAGCAATCAAGTTATTAAATCTCGACTTAAATATAGCTGGTCAACATAGAATGCTATAGCTTAATGAGATGGATGAATTTAGAAGTGTTGTTTATAAGAATGCAAGAATGTACAAGGAGAAGACCAAGAGATGGCATTATTATAAAATTTTAAAAAKGGAAACGTCAACAAGTCCTACTATTCAACTTAAGAATCAAGCTATTCCCTGGAAAATTGAAGTCTAGATGGTTAGGTCCTTTTGTGGCCATCCCAAAAAAAAAAAAAAAAAGGAGCAGCAAAATTGAAAGATGAGAAGAATGAAAATACATTCCAAGTTAATGGGCAAAGGTTGAAGCACTATCAAACTGCAGAACAAAAGAGAGGAAGGTCCTCCTTAACACTCAACGAAGAACAGTAATGTTATAGCACAATCAGATTAATGACTATAAACCCAACACTATAGGGAATCAGCTTCTGAGTAATAATTTTTTTTGATTTAAACTCTATTTTATTCTCTCTACTTTGTTTCAATTCACTTTAAATTAACTAACATCTGAAGCGTAGAATGTTGGTCCACATCTTACTTTCATCATTTAAGTAGGAAAGGTTACCAACCAAATTAGCAAAAAATATAAGTCAAGAAAACCATAGTGAAGGCTGAGTCGTCAAGAAAATTTTAATGTAGCAATTAAAGGCTAGGGAAAAGTCACGTCAACATATATGTTACTACAGCAGAGAACGAAACAAGTGGCATCAGTTCATTCGTCAACTACAAAAGAAGTTCGTTTCAAAACTTAAAGCAGTCGATGCTGTCCTCGAGAACCCAACAACTATGACGGTTGATAATGCCAACCTTGGATTCTAAAGTAACGTGATCCTTCCTAAGGAATACCTCTTAGATCCAAATAAAGTTCCAACCTACAACGGCATTCTCAGAGACAATCAACAGTCAAAATAAGAAGGAAAAATCTTAAGTAGCAAAACTGCAAGAATGGTGCGTAAACTTTACTACCACACCAGAAAATATATCAACTTTGCCTAGATTTTTTACTAAACAAGCAGGAAAAAGTTCAAAGAGAACTTCAAAAAGAAGAGTTTGTTGCTAGAGAAAGAATTCCACTTCACAAAGGAATCAATAAAACTGATTAAAAAGTGTGAAAAAGGGCATTGTGCATCACCAATGGAAAGAGTGCTCACATCATCCAGATGATCCAACCCTCAACTGGTGAGAGAGTTCGCAAACCTAGGTGACATCAAAGACAACATAGTCAAAATAAGAGGTGTAGAAGTTAAGATCAGGTCCAAAAAAATTACAAAGTCTTTAGGCTTCCAGATGGCAAGTCCGTCCATGAAATATTTGTGCTAAAGGTGACCGATGACATCAATGAGGTGAGCATCAAAACCCTAAATGTAGAAAGAATGGAGCAGACTATTTCACCCACTAGTGCAAAGACCGTGTTGTGGTCCATACTCATCCCTCTCGGCAAAATCTAGTACCATTTTCTTAAGTCCTAAGTATTCCCTAGTACACATGATTATACGATATCTCATGAGAGGATGATGCTTCTGTATTCCATTCTTACTGGTAAATTTAAAAATGTTGATCATTTAGTTTTTGCTAAGATTCATGCTTGTGCTTGCAAGTTGGAGTTATCATTAACCCATATGAGAAAATAGTAAATAACACAACATCAATCAACGAGTATGCAATAGCATGAATTTGCAAGGAGGTAGCAGAGCCATCCACCCCAGCTACTAGAAAGCGCAAGGCCACCTTAATAGGGTTGGTGATGTAAAAATCAAATGAAGAGGAAGAAGTGGAGAAAGACGAAGACCAGGAGAAAGAAGAGGACATTGAGAAAATAAGAGAAGAGGAGATGGAGATAGAAGATGAAGATAAGAAAGTAGAGAAACCTTTACAAAGGTAGTGAACTTTCGAAGATCAAAGAAATGTTGTCAAAGCTATAGCAATCTAAGGCCCTATTGCAGGAGGAAATGACTAAATTTTGGGTTTATGTGGAAAAAAAAGGATGTAGCTGGATTTGCTGAACATGTCAAGAGTATTGATGATGGTGAAGAACATGCGTGCCAATCCAACCTTTCATACGGAATTACTGCCCGAGGCTGAGGATGATGAGACAGAGGAGGATGCTAAGACAGAATAGTTGAGCAAGGCTAAAGATAGAGATTCTCCATGCTAGTACAACCCTCAGGGCTATGTGAGCCCTTCTAATTATCTGATGAATTTTAGTGATGTTGAAACATTGTTGTTTTGCTTAACATGTGTTTTTCTATTTTTAGTATAAATTTTCTATTAATTTAGTAGGATTATATGCTTTTAATTTTTGATATTTATATATTTAATAGTTTGCTTTGGTTATTTTGAAATCGTGCTATGTTTTGCTTCTGCTTAGCTATAGCATAAATTGATCTTCTTGGAATATTATGAATTGGGTTAATCATGCTAACATGTTTAAGGAAGTATAGCAATTTGGAAAATCACAAAAAAGAGTGAAGGTGTTATTTTTGTTCTCACTATGCACCAAAATAAATATTTCTTTTAATCAAATCCTCATTTTTGTGATTAACTTGAAGTTTGAGCATCGAATTTAGACTTAAGAGTTTGTATTAAGATTTCTTTTGCTCTGATTCATTTTTTGAGAAAATAGAAATTTTCAAATAAGTTTGGGGAAGGAAACATAAAGGCATAAAACCTACTCTAATGTTTTCATTACCAAACTAACCAAAGAACTCATATTACCCATGTCTACTTTTGCATCAAAAGGGAAAAAATTACAAGTATGCTGTAGCAATTTATAAGTTGTGGCATGTGCTGAGTAACGGGGGAATTTTTGTAGCCCATGTATGCTATTGTGTCAAAAAGCACTAAGTGAACAAGATAATAATCTATAAAAAGCCTAAGTATGGAYAGCTTAAATGCTGTATCAAAAATCCCCTTTGTTTTCAATTCTGAAATTCTCTTGATCAAATCTTTATTTGGATGCATCGAGGTCCTTGCCATAAAACTTATGGTGGATACATTCTCTACTATTGCAACAAGCCCAATGAATTGAAAATTTGCTCAAATATGGTTTAGCTTAATTTTCCTCATTTGGCAAAACACCTTTTACTTACCTCTTTTTTTATCATCATTTTTACTACTAACTTATTTCTATTTATGCATGACAACCCCAAGAAAATTGACTAAATATAAACCAATTGCTATAATGGCTCGAGGACTAGCAATGATTTAAGTTTGGGGGTAATAACCTTAGAAAATATATCATCCTTTACCCCTATTTTTGTTAATTTTTACATTAGTTTCTTAGTCTTTTATACTCTTAATTATGGTATGTGACTCCATTTTTGACATATTAAGGATCAGCATATTCAAGGAACATATTAACTAGAAAATTGCTTAAATAAATCTAAAAAGCTTGATCCTTGAGAAAGCTTGCAGGATAAAGGAGATTGCTACAGCATTCGAGCCTACGAGGCAAGGGCATGTAAAGCAAAGAATAAGGAAGAAGTACAAATCTCTATCATTTATTGAAAGATCAGATTGAAATAACATAAAGAAAAATGTCGGAGTTGACTTCAAGTTGTTTCTGAAAATACTAAAGTAGAAAGCAGTGCAAGAAAAAGAAACTACAAGCCGAATGTTGGCTGAGTTAGTAGTCAATTATTAGAGATTGAAACCTACAGCATCGCCAACTCAGCAATATATTGAGTCTATAAAAGGATCAGCTGAGCAACATGAAGGAGTGAATAGTTGTAGCTCTTAGAGTTTAGAATAGACAATTAGGTTCTCTTTGATAGAAAGAACCATATTTAGTTAGAATTTTCTTGCTTTTCATATATACTAGAAAAGGATAAGACGAAAGTCCTCATTACTCAGTTGTACTCTTTAGCATTTCAATTTGCAAAGTTTTCGAGTTATTCAAGTCATTAAAAGTTTCAAGTAAGTTCTTGTTCATCTTTGATTTCATTTTCTCAAAGTCCTTGCTATAGGCAAAGCTTGAAGAAACTATTTATCCATGGTTAGGAGTTTAAGTCATTGAGTAAAACATTTTTAAGTCATAAAAAAGATCCATTAAGGGTTGAGAAAGCTACGAGCTYATCTCGTCCTCTTGGAACTCAACAACAATTGAAAGTAACTAAGAGTTATTGTCATGAATATATGGTTAATACTCTAAGTGAAATCTGCAGATTGGTAAGGGTTTAAGGAGCAACAACCTTTGAGACAGGAATCTCACTATGCTAAGGAAAGTGTGTACAACAACAACAAGACATTGTGGGAATTCACATAGATATATAGTRTAGTCATCTTACTTGTCTAACAGTTGCAAAATAGGAGGCTTTATGTGAGACATCACTTGCAACTTGCCTGCTTGTGCTACATTATACATACTGACTCTAACTTTTACTTTTTTGTCACTAACCTAACTTTTAATGCTTTTAGTGTTTTACTTTTAATTTAATGTTTCCATCATTACTTCAATTATTTATCTTTAGTATTTACTTTACATTGCTCTTTATTATTAGATATCGCTAATGCTACATCATGATTATTTCTTTAACTAAAAGTTTGAAAAATCTTGATTTTTATTAAACTGTTATTGTGGAATCGACACTCTACTCACTCTTACTACTTTTGAGCTGCATATACATGCACATGTGATAGTTTTATAGCAATCAGATTAGATCCAACAAGAATCTAGCCAAGAATCTTTCCTATAAGTCATGAATCAAGACATTATCAAGTTGGATAAGTGTCACACCCCCAAATTAGAAACTATCAAAATCCAGGAATGTCACTAATTTAATACTAATATATTTAAATTCCAATGGAAGCTTTTGAAAATAAACAAATAAAATTTAAAGATTCAACAAGTTTATAAATCAATAGAAACTTTAATTAACAGAATAAGTGCTGGGTATCAAAGTTTGCTCCCAAATGATCTCCACAGGCCGTCTGGTTTATCATCACCTGAAATGTAAAATAAGAGAATATGTATGGGTGAGCTACTAAACTCAGTAAGTAAATCCCATGCATGAATGCATGTATCATGTACTATATGTCATGATGTTCAAACATTCACTTTKTCAAGACTTTCAGAGTGACTTACTTTTCAAATCATAAGAACTTTCCCAAAATTTCCTTTTCATCAAAACTTTTCAAACATTTCTATTTCATAAAATCATGAGCGCACTTGGTGTAACGYCTAGCCGTTAAGCTTGTAGTGGGCCATTATTATTGGAACCCRATCACATTTTCTACCAGTAGAAATGCAAAGCAGTTACCATTACTTTAACTTTTCCTTTCACTTTTCACCTCCTAAGAGGTGAACTTACTTACTTTCCTACCTTGCAAGAGAGTTAGGTCGGGTGTTCCAGTCCCCCATGCCCCATTTCCCACTCACAGCTTTCATGGCTTAGGCTTTATTTCCCTTTTTCAAAATCCTTAACATTTGGAAATCATTCATCATAAAAATAACATTTTTTCAAACTTCATTCCTCAAAACATTTATTTTTCCAAACTTCATTCTTTAAAACATTCTTTTTTTTTTCCAAAATTTCATTTTTTAAAATATTTCCTTTCTTGAATATATGATTATGTCCATACCAGAGAATGTGCAACTACTGCAAACTACATGCTCATGGCCCACGTGAACTCTTAACTTAAAATTTCTAACATGTCAATGAAACATGTCAATGAGTAGTAAATTCACATACTGAAAATAATATTATATTATAACACATAAGAGCAATTATCAATTCACACTTAATTCACATAAGAAGATTCAATCATAATAATACACCCGTCAATCATTGAAAATTTGTTTACTTTAAGTCACTAGCGGGGTGCCTTGGTTGCCCACAACATCAATGTGTCACAGTATTGTACTAATATTATTACACGAAGAATATTCATCTGAAACTTRGTTAACCAAACACGTTCATTTAACATGGGTGTTTACCGTTAATACCTTCATCATTTTTCCTATGGTGACTTTAATCAATAATTCCCGAGTTTAATTTTCATGTCAATAAAAATCAAACTACTAATAGTAAATTTAATTTCATGACTCCTAATTGTTCTCAAACTAACAATAATAATTTTAATTTCAATATCCATTACATTATCATACAAATCCTAAATTTCATATTAAATTATATTCCAATATATTTATGGAATTATGTTCTCTTTTTTTTTTTTATCATATTAACTTAAATTTCACATTAAACAGATTTCATAGTTCTTTCCTTAATTATTACTACATAATTCAAAACTTAAGTCATTCAATTGATTTAAATGAAGAAACTAATGATTCACTTTGAATCTTGAACCTTAGGTATGGTATCGAGCCTAAAATGTAATGGTTCAATCGTACTCTGAAAAAGATGCAATGCGCGCGCAAATCTGGTTCTAGGACGGCGCACGGCGTCTGGTTGCTTGGTCGCCTAGTAGCCTGGGCGCCTGGGTGCTTGGGTGCCTATACAAATTCCAACAATGTGTTTCTAAGGTTTCTGTTTTCTAATTAGCTTTCCTGAGAGCCGACTGGAAGGTGAGGGGTAGCACACCATGTTCAAGCCGGTGGTTGATCGAGTAGCATCTAAATTGCGAGGTGCCTGGTCGACGATAAGCTGTAGATCTGAAGGTGGGCACAGATTCGATAAGAAGCAGACCGAATGGTTGATCGCGTAGCAGAGCATTCGAGCAGCGAATTCTGAGGATGTGAGCGGATCTAGATGGCTCACATAGATCGGAGCAAGCTTTAGCGCGACGAGCAGCAGTGGCTTCAATCGATGAAGAGCAGCGATCTGGTCCTGGGCAGTCGTGGATCTAATGTGAGCATATCGGATTTGGTCACGGCTATGGCAGAGTCTAGTCGTGGAAAGATCAATGAGAGGAGAGGAGAGGCTGCAATGAGCGGCTTCGGTAGGCAGAGGGAGGAGACGCGACAGTGAGGGCGGCTAGGGTTACGGTTATGTTTGGAGATGAAGATGAACAGCCATCTTCTTTCCTCCAAATTTATAATTTCTTTTTTTTCTTTTTTTAATACTACTAACTTAATCCTAACCATATTCATTCGCGGGCCATTTTTATTCTTTAACTAACTAAGCCCAACTAAATTAAAATCTATTAGTTTTTTTCTAACCCTAAACTGAACCCTAATTCTGATTTTAGGTGTGAATAAGAAGAAAATGRATTCTAACGGATCATACATAAATTAATTAATTAAAAATTCTAATTAAATTAAATTAATAAACTTTCACTTTTAAATAAATATACTTATTTTAATGCATAACAAATAATAAATTAAAAAATAATTATTTATTTTTAATTAGCACATTCAATGTTACGGTTTCCAGAGTCCTTCCGCATATAGATTATTAATCAATTTATTAACAATTAATAAATATGATCTAATTAATGAATTAAACCTAAATTGTATATTAATATATATAAAGTTTTTAAAAATAAATAAAACTAAATCTCGAGTATTACAATAAACTTGATGGAACGGGGGCTTATTTCAACTTATGGAAAGACAAGATGATGTTCTTCCTTAAGACACTGAAGATTGTAGATGTAATGAATTCTATTGCAGAGATGAAGAAGATTATGAGGAGTTGAAGAAGAAGAGATAGAGAAATGACACTAAGATAAAGAGGTCAAATTCTCAATATCTTGTTCAACAATTTGCGTAATCTCTTGACAATGACAAAAAGTTCAAAGGAGACATGGGACAGTTTATAGCACGAATATGCATCATAAAATAAGGCTCATATAAGTTTTTAATCAAAGGATTATGAGTTAAATTTTGACCATAATTCTTCTCTTATATTGGTTATTTTTTATTGGTTATAATGGCAATATTAATAATATTATTGTTGGTTAGATCGATTCCAACATTTACATTTTAATCAAATTAATTAGGTGCTAAAAGGTACACACTAATTTTTAATAAGACAGTAATTTATGATGTAACTGTTTAATAAGAGTGAAATGTTGATAGAGTAATAGTTCAATAAATACCTCGTATTAATAAAAGTTCGATTTAAATTCCCAATTAAAAGAGATGTAAAAGACATCCCCACATGCATACATATTGAGTTAGTAATCATGATATGGTGATTCCATTTCATCCAAAAAGGAAATAAAGTTTTCTTTTTGAAAGTGAAATATTCATACACGAATTCGCATTTTGAGAGTGAGAACAGCCTATTATGGAATATAGGTCCAAAAAAAAACCATATTTGGTTCACAGTTGTCTCCTGCTATGCTACTTGTGTTATTTCTGGCAAAAAAATCCAYTGTATATATTTGTCCATTGTAGCATCTTATGAAGTCAAGTATCAATTGCTGCACTTACTTTTCCATTTTTTGTTACATTTCTTGATCATTCTTCTCATCTCTTTTTCGATCTTTTGGTTTCAATGAAGTAAAAACTCTATGGTCTCATCAAAAGTTCAAAAAAGCATGTCCATCTTATTGCAGGGACTACTAAAAGTCATCTTCCAATCAACAACACCAGATCAAGAAGGCAACATCTGTCGCTGTTCTCTTTTGTGCAGACTAGAAATTTAAGTGCGTGTAGTTCTGAAGACGATAGATCTAGTCACACTATCAAAGGCAACAATTTTGAATGATACAAGAAAACTAGCTTTCTTCTAACTAGAAGAGCAGCAGAAATGAGCAAGCACGAGAGTATTACTTGCAAATTCTCTAATGAGTCCCCCCTTTTTATTTTAATTACCATATKTTTTGCCATTTCTCAAAATGATGTCTTACTTTACTTTTCGTGGCATGCCTCAACAGTGTCAATGTTCCCAACGTTCTAAWATTTTAAAAAACTACTGTATGCACATATTGCCTTCTTTCTCGTTAACTTTAATTCACTGTTGACTCGCTTAGTATTCCAGCTTGTTGAAAAGTAGGTCATCCAATTAGCTAAAAAGCATGTACGCTCAAGCTACAGTTTACAGAGGTTAGGTTGACTGTCTGCATGCATACAGCTAAATCAACTGTTGCAAAATTATATATGGGCAACATGACAAAGAAAAGTTCTATCATTGATCATCACACAACAAATAAATGTTATACTTGATTTCATTAACTTCTCAGAAGTAATAACTTTGGAGAAGAGATATAAAGCTTAAGTTTAGTACCACATATGCTAGTAGTTCTATAATTGGAACAATCTCCACATGAAAGTTATCAGGAAATCACATTTTCATAACTTTTAGAATGTAATTGATTATCAAATACTTCAATTTTAAATTTATATCACCAAAATTTATATTAAATTCTCACAATCTAAGACTTTATGAGGTCGAGATTACTATGGTGAAAGTTACAGCTCATATGCATAACAGAGGAGCTGGCAAGCTGATGCACATTTTCTTTGAAGTTTCTATGTTCCCCAAAATAATTATTCATTTGAAAAATGAATAAGAAATTAGATGCTGACTTTCACAATCAAAACAAACTCATACCTCAGGTGCATTATCCTCTAGCTTTTGCTAGCCAAGATTGAAACCGACAAGAATATAAAAGGGCCCACGTGATTAGTTTTTCCCCACTAAATGCAAGTGTTAATGCTTGGAACCTATGTAATTTTAAAATAAATATATAATGTCAGCCATCTTTTTGGTGTAACTAGTTTATTAGGTGATTGAGCTATATTCTGCTGGCACCAGGAGCTACAGAAGAACCTCACTGAAACCAATAATTACTCTAGACATGGACTCAAAATCCAAAACATGGGACCTAGAGTTGAAATTGATGCTATCTAATCCTAACCCAAGAACAGGCTCAAAGCATAAAGCATTCTTAGTTGCAATAATCTATTTAACGAAGCTATTTAGAGTATAATATGAACTCTGCCAACTACCACTACGACCAAAGCCTCTAATATTCATACTTCTTTGATCTCACACAAGCACTATTTGGCTTTATTGGAAATTCCTCCAACCTAAAATTTTCACACAACAATATATACAAATACACTGAACGATCCAAAACAGAAATTACGGTAAAAAATGGATTCTTATCAAATCATTACTGTAAAAAACAAATTCATGATGAAGATTTCAATACAAAGTTCATACATTTCTTAGCAGCTTCACAATTAAATCAGCCTACAATCATCTTCTACCAAAACTTGTGAAGATTGAAGACCCATTGCTCAAAATTATTTGAAGCAAGAAAGAGAGAGAAAGGAATCAACCTATTCTTTCAAGCTCCAAATTTCGACATACAAGAAGAAGAAGAAGTTGTTGTTGCTGGTTTACCTCTGCTTAACCCAAATTGTTTGCTGATTTTTTGGCACGGGGAAAGGTAGCATGTTTTAGCTTTGGGTGGGGAAGAGGAGGGATATTTTTCTCACGGCTAACATGTTTATTTTGACTCATTTTCTTTTCTTTATTTCTTTTTTTTTTTTTGGATTTCTATTTGTTTTGGAGAGAAAAACAKGTATTTCTTTTTGAAATATTTTTTATTTTTCGATAGAAATATATAGTATTATTTAGTTTTCTGTTTCTTTGGAAGGGAAATTTTAAAATTCAAAAGACAAGTTAAGGAGTTTATAAATTCTTTTGCTAAAAACATTTTCTAAAAAGTTTTAGTTTTGTGTGGCATTAATTTATAAAATAAAATTATTAAAAATTATTTTAAATTTGGTAACAAATGAAAAAACCCTTGTCCTTGTTTGGTAAACAAAAGTAATGGATGGATTTTTGTATTGTTTTTATGGAGACGGACCTGACACAGACCATTCATCTTTAATTATTATAAAAATAAAAATAAAAGACTTTGAATTTAAATATTTTTAATTTTTTTAAATTGCTGCCAAAACATTTAGAGACAACTTAGGTACAAAATTGAGTTCATGTCCTCGATTGGTCTCAAATCCTTCTCTATGTCCATGAAAAATATTTGAAATTAAATCCTCCTTTCAAATTTTTTTCTAAAACAAACACAGACAAATTCACCTACAAACAATTTCTTTATCAATTTAATTGATTAAACAAAGTTTATAGAATCATAAATTTATATTTTGTAAATAAATTTAGTCACAAGCTTACAGTAAAGCTAACGTGAAAATAGTTAACTTTAACCAGTATATAGAAACATTAAAAGATGAATCCCTTCTCTAATTATTATACATGTGAATAAAAAATGTTTTATTTAGTTTACTATAACTAAATAAATCAATAAACATCTATAAGATAAATTAATGCGAATTATGTACAACTCAAACTTACACTATAATTTCACTGTGTATTCATGTTAAACTTTAGTATTCTTTAATTGCATCTAATATATTAAACGAATTAATTTCTATTTCTTGTTTGATTTATAAATTCATTAAATATACAGATATTTCAACATATGAGTTTAAAATTTTGGMTATAGTAAGTTGAAATATAAATTTTAAAAAAACAATTTCATCTTTAAATGGTCTCTGTTCCGTCTCTAGTAAAATTATTTGAGATAAAATGGAGAGGGAACCAAATCATCTCCAACCTAGAGACGAGTACGAGAACAATAGAGACAATATAAAAATTATAATTTTTTTGAAAGTATTGGAGACGAAATGTAATCTGTATCTAGATCATCTCTAAACAATAGAGACTCAACAAACCTCCTCTACATCATCTCTAAAATTATAACAACAACTTCTTGAGGTTGTTTCTATTTACAGATGAAACAGAGATGGATAGTCTTGTCTTTCCATTAGAGACGAATTTGGCACTAGCAAGGGTTGCATTTCTTCTCTACTGCATCTCTAACATAATATATCATTAGCAACGACCTCGAATTCTCTCCATTTTGTCACTAGTGAATAATAATTTTTGAGACTGACAACTTGCGTCTCTAAGTGGTTTCAAGCAGTAACGACATAACATGACGCCTCTAATTCCTTTATATATTTCATCTATGACATGCGTAGGGATAAATCAGAGAAATAATTTCGAGACTTATTGAGGTCATCTCCAATTCGTCTCTATGTTGATAAAACAAACAACTTTTACTAGTTTGCCTTTGTTTAGTGAAGAAAGACTTCGGTCTCGAAATTCCACCTCTAAAACAAGTTTCTCCTTAGTTTAAGGACTAATCTTTGCTAGTTGGAGTTACCATATTTTCCAAGATTCTCTTGATCTCTCTATTTGATACCTCTACCTGGCAGCTAGTCTAGGGGGTGATATGTTATAGCAACTTTTGGATTTACCTCATTCTTTGCTAGAGCATTCTCAAGCAACTTGCTACAAAAATGTGATCCTCCATCACTTATTAGTACTCGAGGTGTACCAAATCTTGTGAAGATGTTCCTTTGGAGGAATTTGACATCCACTTTTACATCTTTTATGTGTAATGTTGCAGCTTCAATCCATTTGGACTCATAACCAACTACAGCACGTATGTATTGTTGCCAAAAAATGGGGGAAATGGCCCCATGAAATCTATACCGCAAACATCAACCAGTTCTAACTCCAATATGCCATTCAAAAGCATTTCATGCCTTCGGAAGATGTTCCCTACCCTTTGGCACATGTCACAACTTGATGTACTTTAGCCGCTACTTTTGCTCCTTTATCCTCTACTTTTGCTCCTTTTATAATGTGCTTTGTAGGTTGCAACATGACAATGATGTAGCATTCTTTCGATGTCCTCATCAGCTGTAAATCTTCTCATCATCTGATTGCATATTTCTTACAAAGAAATGGTTCTTCCCAAAAATAGCTTTTTACATCTCAAAAAAAAAAAAWTTATTCAATTAATACCTATTCAATTCCAGAGGTATTATGCCACTAGCCAAATAACTTACAATGCCTGTGTACCAGGGTGTTGCAGCATTGTTTGCTATCAGCACTTGTTCATCGTGAAATTCCTTCTTGATTTGCACTTGCGAGTTTGGCTCTCCGTCATCCTCTAATATAGATTGGTGGTCTCTTCTATGAACAACAATTAGTTGAACTAACTGTTTTAGTAAGAGATCTTGTTGCAGGAAAAAAACAAGAAGTAAGGACTTCTAATATTTATTCAAACGTAAGTCCTCCTATTGAGCAATGTTCTATACTTCAAGATAATTCTCTGACTATGCCAATTCAAATGGAGGATTTTCAAGTCCGCTCCAAAGGAGATATGATCCATATGAGTATGCCAATCCAAATGGAGGATTTCCAAGCTCACCACAATAGGAATATAATCCTTATGCAGAACATAAGACCAGGATGGAGTGATTACCATGATTTCAATTATGGAGCAAAATCAAAAATTTTCCAACATTTTTAACCTTAGAAACCTACTCCACCCACTACTAAAAATCTAGATAAATCTTTTCAAGATATTCTTGAAAGACTAACTAAAGACTGTTGAGTTGCTGCAATACGAAATAAGTAGTGTCAAATGATTTTACACAATTTGGAAACCCGAATATCGCAAATGGCAACTGTTAGCTAAAGGCTTGAAGCAAATCAAGAGGAATTACTTTCTCATGGTAATATATACCCAAGAGATAATGTGTGACCCTAGGGTGTGAAAATGAGCTGCAAGATACATTGTCTATGGAGGAAGCACATAAGAGAGATGGTGAGTTAGATTCTAAGCAGAGTGAAGCTTYGCCTAAGGCGGTAAGTAAAGAGCTTATCAAGTCTAAGGAAGTAATTTTACCACCTTTTTCTGGCAGGTTGTCACAATTGAAAGATGACGAGGAGCATAAGGAAATAGTTGCTCTTCATACACAAATTGAGCAACCTAAAACACTTGATGAAAAATCTAATGCACTAATTGACAAGCCATTCATTCCCTTCTAAATTGACTAAATCAAACAAAGAAGGGAAAGAGAGGGAAATCCTTGAAATTTTTCACAAGGATGAGGAAAAGATGAAAGGTAATGAGTTGATATGTGTGGGGAGAAACCGTTACAAATATCCTCCTAAAGCAACTGTTGCTCGAATGCAAGGACTTAGGTATGTTTACTACCCCTTTTCAATTGAGTGATGCTCGAACTAGGAGAGCAATGTTAGATCTTAGAGCTCAAATAAATGTCATGTCTCTTTCTCTTTATTCTTCTTTGAATATTTCTTTATTAAAAGAAATAAGTATGATTGTTTAACTTGTTGATAGATCTAATGTGTGTATTGATGGAGTTCGAGATAATGTTTTAGTACAAATTACTTATGAGATGGTTGTTCCTAATGAATTTTATGTCCCTAGCATAAAAGATGATAATTATTCTAATTTGATTTGTAAAACATCTAGGATACCAATTGAGACATATGATAGTGCATCAACCAAGGAATTTGATGGGAAAATAATTAAATGTAATGTTTATGATCCCATGAGATACTCTAATGATGTAGCTTCTGCTTTTGTTGTAGATGTTATTCCTCTAAAGCATAAATTCATTTTATTTGGATAGTGATTATAAACTAAAAAGTCATTCTTGATAGAAATTTCACTATTGAGGGGTGCATAAATTCTTGAAAGTGGATTTAGGTATATTTCATTCTAAGTGGATTGGCTTTTTTTTTTTTTTTTTGGTCACTAAAATGTTTGCTCATTGTGTAGTTGAGTTCCATCATTGACCATTGGTCCAATATTTAATGCTAACAGTGATAAACTTGAACATTTTCTTAAGCATGTGGATGTCCAAGATCGAGGAGATACACTTGGTTCAACAATCATCAAATAATTAGAACAAGGAAAATGTCTAGCCAAAAACATTAAAGAAAGATGCTTGTTAGGATGCAACCCATTGATTCTTATGTTTTTTGTTTCATTTTCTTCCTTAATTTTCATTCTTAGACCTTTGGAGTTAGTTGCATGTTAGAATTTCATGTTCAAAAGAATTTTTCGGCAATGAACATGAAATTCCATGTGCCCATACGACAGCTTGGAGCAAAATCAACCCAATTTAACATATGCCCATATGGATTTTCTGAGATCCTACTTACCAGATGCTTTCAATCATCCAAAAGAGAAGTCAAAATTCCTATATCCATATGAATTTTCTGTRAAAAGGAACCAAAAAAATATCTTTGTTTCCTTCCCAAATATGAAATATTTCCATTGGTTAACACTATATACCTATGTGTTGTCATCTAGAGATCTTATTTCTGCAACCTTGGCCTTTCCTAAATGCCTGCAAACTACATCTTTACAATAACAAATAGAAAACACCAACTTGTCATTTACCTTAAAATATCAATTGCATAAGATAAAATAAGCAAGCAACATCCTCATTAAAAGATCAAATGAACAAACAACAGTATCATCGTCCTCATTAAAAAAATGAAAATAAGCGAATAACATTCTCATAAACAACAACATATGATAGAAATAAGACTTCCATAACAATATAATAATAGACATACTATCTATTAGATCCCTCCACCCACTTTACGATTGAAACAATTCCTTCTATTGTAACCAATTCCATGACAGTTCCTGCATATTCTAGACTTGTCGGAATTTTGATAATCCATGTCACATCGACTCAGAGAGATTTATTGTCAAGCAACCATACTTGCTGCCATCATTATATGCAAGTGTCCATTTTTCACGATCTATTGAGTTTAAATAATTGAATGTTGTTGGACTTTATGGTCTGATTTCTTCCATGATGGCAACAAATTGTTCTTTCTTGCACTCGCTACCTACCTTGTACATAGCTTATGTCAGATCCCTATTTTTAAACTTGGTATTGAAATTAGTCTATATATGCCTTAGACAAYATCTATGACTGCTAATGGTCGTTGCCACTCTCTAAATTGCTCTATTGAATCCAATATTCCTTTGTGGTGATTGAATATCAAACATACCTCTCTTGTAGGAAAATATGATTTCTTAATAGAGTGAGAAAATATCTCCAACTCAATAATGACTCCTCCTAGCAACAGCAAATGGTAGCAGGAACATGTGATTGTTTGCATCCGATGTACTATCAACCAAGAGAACCCCTCAGTACGATCCTCTCATGAAAGTTCTATATACTAAAATGACTGCCGATAGTATTGGTAATCCCAAATTGACGGCTCAAATGCCTAAAATACTTGATTAAACATCTTCACATTAGAAGTGCTTCCCGAATTATGTCTCTACCTCATAATGGTCCCTAGACTTGTATTCTTCAATGCCTGCAAATTATGCAAGGAGAATCTGAAAAGATATTTTCCAATCACCATAAACTATTTTAATGGCAAACCTCCATACATTCAACCCCTTCGGTAATGAGCAACCCAACTCAAACAACTATTTTACTTCGGCAAAGATTTGACCAGTATTTCCTGATCTTCCCTTTACAAGATGTGTAATGTGTCTAGCAATGTGTTTACTTCCTAGCTCGAACGATTGTTGCTTACAACTCGAGGTAGATATATGTGTTCCCCATTGTATTGTGTAATCTGCCACTGCCTGTGAGTGTTTTTGAGGATGACTCGAATGTACCAATAACGAGGTTTTGCATCAGTGGAATTACTGCATTGTGCAGTGTGCATGTTAGGTTTACTCTTTATAACTTAATATTCTCGGCCTCACCTTAGTGACCACTATCGAACAGCATAAATGACCTCATTTTTATCTTGAAATATCAAAGCCGTCCTTAACTTATTATTTCTTTCTGACCAACGATTAAGAAGAAAACCCAAAGTATCCTCTTTAATGGGCTTACTCGAACCCATATCTTGGAAAGATCTATAAGATTGAAAATCATACCGCATCTTACCGCATCTGGAAGGCTCTCTAACATTGATCGTGGGACTTGTAGATGGTGTCTCATTTGAATCATCATCAACATCATCATATCATCATTATCATCATCTCCCATGGCTGTAGCAACACCTAATGTTAGTTTATCCTCAGTTTCTGGTCTGTTCACATCATCAGGGATTTGTTGTCTACCATCCAATATGTTCTATAATTTTTGAATCAACGAGCCCTAATTATGTTTCAATTCTTGAACAACTGTTACATGATGTAGACTCAGATCAAGAGGAACAGAGGGTGGTTGAGCTGAGGTAGTTGTAGCACCTGTAGAAGCACATGTCGAGTTACTATTATAGAAGACTGATATTATGTTGGAGGTACATGTCCAAGCATTCCAATTAGATTTGAAGATGATGCCCTTGCATATAAAGTTATTTATTATTAGATGTTATAAAGATCTTCAAGTGTAAAGTCAGGAATAAACAAAAGTCATACCTCCATATATCTTTGGGAAGCATAAATCAACATCAACTAGTGGGCTAGCACCTAATCCACCAGCTTCCATCAATAATGATGTATATGACCCAATATTTTGTTGAGGGTTCATCCCTTGCATAGGTTTACTATCAAAATCATCATCCATCGAAGGTGGTTAGTTTTGGCTTTGGCTAAAGTTATTTATTATTAGATGTTATAAAGATCTTCAAGTGTAAAGTCAGGAATAAACAAAAGTCATACCTCCATATATCCTTGGGAAGCATAAATCAACATCAACTAGTGGGCTAGCACCTAATCCACCAGCTTCCATCAATAATGATGTATATGACCCAATATTTTGTTGAGGGTTCATCCCTTGCATAGGTTTACTATCAAAATCATCATCCATCGAAGGTGGTTAGTTTTGGCTTTGGCTAGGTCTAGCCATAACTTCCACTAAAATCTGTGCAACCACCCTCTCCCTAAACTACCTGGGTATATCCCAAAATAACTCCATGTCATCATCAATGTTTAATTCATAACATTGATCGATTKTTTGTGGAATCCCTTACCACACAACTAGAATTTTGACCATCATTCTCAATTGATATTGGGAGACATTTAATCTTCAAAAATTTAACATTCTCATTCTAACTCAGGAAGACTTATCTTTCGATACATTGTTGCTTTCTAATTTCCCCATCAAAATACGAGCCATTCAATGTACGGACTACTTAACAATCCCAAAATAGATCTAATTTTTTAAACCCTCAGATAATGGTTCACCCAATATAATATCAATAACATTGTGAGAACCTAAATTTAAACAAAATAATTAACAATATTACAATGGGTGAACTTCAAATGTAATAATTAAAAAGCCTCAGATAATAATAATTAATAATATTATTACAATAATTTAACTTTTGTACATGGTTCACCCATTAGAGTATGTAAATCTGTAAATGAGTGGATACAAATGCCCATAGTTCACTTATTAGAGTATGTAAATACAAAATCCCTAAATCCCCAAATCTATATTAGGTCAACAAATTAAAGTATCTAAATGTAAGGGAAGTAGTAGATACATGTACTAAGTGAGTAATGGCCAAGAATTACTTACAATTTTAAGACAACAGCTTAATGCTTCAAGGTAGATGTAGATTGAAACGATGTCAGTATAACCTAGATCTGCTGCAAAGTTTCCTATTAAAAAGATGCGATAACAAGAAGAAGACACTAAAGCCTGGATTTAACGTTGATATTTCAGCAGAAGACGCGATAATGAGCAGCGTCTTCTGGAGAATCAAAAGAATATGCTATTCACTCCCACGTCATCTTTAAAAATGAATAGAAGGCGCGAGTTGTGCTCGTTTCATCATATATTTATGGTTCCAACTCCAACAGGATGCTTGAACCAACCTGCAATGAGAAAAAATCCGCAAGGAAGTATTTTACATTTACTACAACCAATCAATTTCAAACAACTATCTATATCATCCAATCAATATATTACTATATATATATATATATATATATTTTCTTCAAATATCCAATACAAAATATAAAACTATAAACATAGCATTCAATACAAAATTTTTTAGAATCTACATAATCCCATGTGTATAGCGATCAGGGGGACATATGGTCCTCTATGGTCGGTCTGTGGTAAGTAGAACATCCTGAGTGATCTGAGAGACTGGCGGAGGAGTGTACAAAATTGTGGATAGATCACCAGCATATCCTGTCTTATCATCTGCAATAGCTCCCAAATGATCTGCCTCATATGCAAAATTCCATGTCAACATAAGCGGCGATCCTCCAACATAAGAAGGATAAAACAAATGTTGCTTGGATGTCACCTGACTCGTAGCTAGATCATCCTGATTGGACCTGGGACATGCCGTCTCTATTAGCTTTTGCCACCATGTGCAACCCCATGTACATCCAATCGGGTACATACTCTCGTCTCTGGATCAATGCCGGCTGGATGACTGCGATGAAAATAGAGGATCGGGTTCCGGTCGACGACCTAAACCCTGTCTACACCATTGTAGACCCCTAATCAAACTATCTGAGTCTTCGAATCAATCCATACATCTCATCAACAGTGTGACTCTCTAAAGGTTTGAAGATTCCGTCCACATCAATATTCATACCAGATCCCTACAATTAAAATAACATGATAAATTGTTATTAAAAGTTATTGAAATATGTAGATTGAAACAAATATAAAATATACATAAAACACAACAATAATTGTACATTAGGATCAGTGTATTGAAATCTCTCTGCACTCAAGCAATGATGCTTGGGGTTACCGATCAAAATACAAGTGATATGACGGTACCCTACCAAGTAATCTCCCCGAGGATGCTGAATGTCATGAACCACATTGCCTATGATGATTGATGTATGGCGAGCATTCCACCACTGAATATATGCTTGGTATTCATTCTCCTAATTGCTACCACTCCGTCCACAGAGCTGCACATGATGTAAAGAATACGTGTGAGGGGTTGCAAGATAGATTAGTTGCACGAACCAAAACTGCCGCATCACTCTACAATGGGATGTCATCTCAACGATCTCCCAACAGATCAATGGGAGCTCTGCTCTCCAGATTTCCTCATTTTGTAGATATCCAGTGTCTATAGCTGCATCGTATAGGGTCCAAACAAACTAAAAAAAAGATGTTTAATGACTAATATAAATGAAAATAATATATTAAATATTAATAATGAATTACTTACCCGATCGAGAGACATCGCATCAAGCTGATCTTAATAAACAAGCAATGCATGGGTGGCTAGGGTAGTACACTCAACGGAACATGCCACCGTACCCCATATGGTGCCTGCTCGTTGGTGACTACACGGGGAATAACGTGCCTTGGCAGTCAAAAGATCGAAAGGCGCTCTTTAACCCATAACTTCAAAAATTTCAAATAAAAATAATTATTAATTATTAGAACATAACAATTTTATTAAAATATTATCAAGAATTCATTGAAATATCGTAAAGATATCTGCACAAGTACGCTAGGACCAGTCAACTATCAAGCCCTCTAATGGATGTCTCACACAAGGCACGATAACAGTGGGCTAAGACCTAACAAACTATATGTATCTAACATCTTGAAATCCTCTAACTAAACAAGGTACCACATATGAACCTTATTTCCTGAATGATCTATGAAAATCATACCATCCATGAGGAGCAAGATAATGCATCTAGCCTACTGCACATGAAGGATGTCATCGACATCCTCATCYGGACCATCCACGACATGTGCTTGAAGCCCTGTACTGATGAGCTTATTAGCCTTAATCTCATCCATACTAGGCCTATACCCTCACAACTGCTCGTACTTGTCTTGCCACACTAGAGGCGTAAATTCCATACGGGAGCCAATAAGAGCACGCACATCCATGGGCAAATCCAACATGATGGCTACATCCTGTAATGTGATAGTAGCCTCGCCTCCGTAGAAATGAAAAGTGTGGGGCTCCAGATGCCACCTCTCGACCAACACAGTCATCAGTACGTGATTTACCTGTATATGACCTAGTCATGTGAGCCAACCAAACCTAAAAATGTCAATATAGTCTCTGACTCTAAGGGGGCCTAGTCGATATCAAAAGCAGGCCCATCATTATGTCGGACATACAAGGGCCTCCCCTGCCAAATATGGGAAGAACGATGCCATGCCTAGTCAGCACAGGAGGGTTTAATGGACGGGAATGAATATTGGCTAGAATAGCATCCATCTACAAGAGTTTGGCAATGAATTCATATTAATTATTATAGGTAGGGATTTATATGTTCTAGAAAAAAAATTTAGTCTTTAATGTATGCGATTGGGATCGTGAGATCAAAAATGAGTTTGGAAATATGAAATTGGCATCAAAAGGAGGATATGTGGATTGTATATGTTCTAGAAGAATATTTAGTGTTTAGTGTATGTGATTGACAAGCTTTCACTCTAGAAAAAATGAGTCTTGAATATTTGTCTTTTACTGTTTGTCCATTTCATTCTTGTCTTTCACCAATCTTGAATATTGAGCTTTGATAAATTTGAAGTTATTGATGATGAGATACCATCCAAATTAGATATCAATTTTCATGTCAAAGATAAACATCCTTTGTTATTAGTACAATAAATTCTTTAAACCTTTTTGCGAAGTTTAGGTAATTATATCTCATTATAAAAGGTTGTCATTTAGTATCCGTAACTACTGCTTCTAAAGAAAGGATCACAAAGTTCTACAGTAGAGTTCTTTCTATTTTTAATAAACTTATCCACAAGGGAAAAATCATCCACCATATTACATGCTGCACACACTTTTATTGGCCACATAAGCCAGCAAGGATCGCGACGAAAACCCCATACTTTGTAGCGACCGTCATTCGACCTAGCTACGTCACGAGCAGAGTCCTCCAAGTAGCTAGGTCCAATGGCTCGTTGTAGATCTGGGCAGCGTACCATGCGGTGATGATCGGCGACGTCAACAGAGGGAGAAAGAGACGGCATGTGTGCAGCGGGAARGAACTTCGGGAATAGGGCGGCGTGGGTGACTTACCCCTAGACACTTCACTTATGATCTTGTGCAAGARATTACTTAAGGCTAGTAAGGAAACTATGCCTACCCTACCCCCATCTATCCAATCCATCCTTAGGGAGTTTAGTGATATGTTCCCCGATGAGATACCCCATAGCCTTCCACTTATGAGAGGCATAGAGCATCAGATTGACCTTATCCCGGGAGCTACATTGCCTAAAAGACCAGCCTATAGGATGAACCTTAAGGAGACCCAAGAGATCTAAGCCCAAATCCAAGAGTTGTTAGACAAGGGCTATATGAGAGAGAGTATGTCACCATGTGCCGTCCCTGTCCTACTTGTGCCAAAGAAGGATAGTACTTGGAGGATGTGCGTGAATTGTAGAGCAATCAACAACATAACCATTAAGTACCGTCACCCTATTCCTGGGCTGGATGACATGTTGGATGAGTTGTATAGAGCTAGCTTCTTCACCAAGATTGATCTAAGGAGTGGCTACCACCAGATGCGTATGAAGAAGGGGATGAATGGAAGATGGCCTTTAAAACTAAGTTTGGGCTCTATGAGTGGCTTATCATGCCCTTTGGCTTGATTAATGCCCCTTCCACCTTTATGAGACTTATGAATCATGTTCTTAGGCATTTTATAGGGCATTTTGTTGTGGTTTACTTTGATGATATTTTGATTTTCAGCAGGTCCCTAGAAGAACATGAGAGGCATTTAAAGGAGGTCCTTTCTACCCTTAGAGTAGAACGACTGTATGCTAACGTGAAGAAATGTGATTTTTGCACTAATGAGGTTATTTTTCTTGGTTTTGTAGTGAGCACACATGGGCTGCAAGTTGATGAAGAGAAGGTGAGGGCGATCCAAGAGTGGCCCACACCAAGAAGCATTGGAGACATGAGGAGCTTTCATGGATTGACTAGCTTCTATAGGCGATTCGTGAAGGACCTCTCCAGCATTGCAGCCCCATTAATCGAGATTACCAAGAAACGTGTAGCCTTTATGTGGGGAGAGGCGCAGGAGAGAGCATTCTATGAGCTCAAGTGGCGTCTCACCAAGGCTCCATTGCTAGCACTCCCAGACTTCACTAGACCATTTGAGGTGGAGTGTGATGCTGATGGCATTGGCATTGGAGGCATCCTCATGCAAGAAGGTAAGCCTATTGCCTATTTTAGTGAGAAATTGAAAGGAGCATGTCTAAATTACTCCACATATGATAAGGAGCTTTATGCATTGTTTAGAGTACTTAAGACATGACAGCATTATTTATGGCCTAGAGAGTTTGTCTTGCATATTGATCATGAGTCACTTAAGCATTTTAGGAATCAAGATAAACTTGATAGGAGGCATGGTAGATGGATGGAGTTCATTGAAACATTTCCTTATGTGATTAAGTTTAAAAAGGGGAAAGATAATGTAGTAGCTGATGCACTTTCTAGGAGACATGTTTTGATCACCACATTAGACTCTAAGATGTTAGGATTCACTTACATTAAAGAGTTGTATGAGGATGATGCTGATTTTGGAGCTACTTATAAGCATTGCATAGCTAAGGGTTCTTTAGATAAGTTTTTACTTGTTTGAGGGATTCTTGTTTAGAGTGGATAAGGTGTGCATTCCTAGGTGTTCTTTGAGGTTATTACTTGTTGATGAGGCCCATAGAGGGGGCTTGATGGGACACTTTGGGAGGGATAAGACATATTACATGCYGCACACACTTTTATTGGCCACATAAGGCAGCAGGGATCGCGACGAAAACCCCATACTTCGTAGCGACAGTCGTTCGACCTAGCTACATCACGAGCAGAGTCCTCCAAGTAGCTAGGTCCGATGGCTCGTTGTTGATCTGGGCAGCGTACCACGCGGTGATGATCGGCRACGTCAACAGAGGGAGAAAGAGACGGCGTGTGTGCAGCAGGAAGGAACTTCGGGAATAGGGAGGCGACGGGTAGGGTTTGGGGAGGAAGAAGATGGTTTAGGGTTTTTCCCCCTTTTTTATATTTTCTCTCTCTTTTTTTCTTTTTTTTAAATCTTGGGCTGTAACCCAAAACCTACAGGCCTTTCCATTCCATAACTAATCCAATCTATTAAATTAAATTCTACGACTTTTCTTTCGATAAAAATCTAGTTTTCTGAATGAGAACAAATAAGCTCAACGAGTCGAGCCTCTAACAAACCAAGGGCCCTAATCTGACAAACACCATAATTTCGTACTTATTAATGTACAATTAAAATATTAACCACATAGAAAATTATCCAACCTTAATTAGCACACAAATTCATAAGATCAAACAAAAATTCATAAAAGTAAAATCCCACGTATTACATTAGCTTTACACCCCCTTTTTCAAAATCCTTAACGTTTGGAAATCATTCACCATAAAAATAACATTCTTAAAAACTTCATTCCTCAAAACATTTACTTTTCCAAATTTCATTCTTTAAAAATATTTCCTTTCATGAATCTATGATTATGTTCATACAAGAGAACATGCAACTAGTGCAATCTACGTGTTCATGGACCACATCTTATCTTAAAATTTMTAACATGTCAATGAGTAATAATATTCATATACTGGAAATAATATCACATTATACACATAAGAGCAATTATCAATTCACATTCAATTCACGTAAGAAGATTCAATCATAATAATAATACACTYGTATCATAGCTAATGAGAATGTGGTRATTTTAAAAAATTCACTTCAATATCAATTATGAATTCACATTCAATTCACATAGAGATTCAATCATGATAACAACACACTTGCATCATAACTAAATGAGAATGTTGGAATTTACTTACATAGAACTCAGATTCAATACACATTCAATTCACCTAAGAGCAATTTAATTATAACAACAACACATATACGTTAATAAGAATGTGAGAATTTACTTACATAGAACTCAGATTCAATACACATTCAATTCACCTAAGAGCAATTTAATTATAACCACAACACATATGCGTTAATGAGAATGTGAGAATTTACTTACATAGAACTCAGATTCAATACATATTCAATTCACCTAAGAGCAATTTAATTATAACAACAACATATATACGTTAATGAGAATGTGAGAATTTATTTACTTGTAGTCCTTAGTAAAATTTTAATTTAAGTCGTTAGCGGGGTGCCTTGATTGCCCACAATGTTAATGTGCCACAGTATCCTAATATTATTACACAAAGAATATTCATCTGAAACTTATTTAACCAAACACATTCATTTAACAGAGGTGTTTACCGTTAATACCTTCATCGTTTTTCCTATAGTGACCTTAAATAATAATTTCTCAAGATAAATTTCCATGTCAATAAAAATCGAACTACTAATAGTACAATTTAATTTCATGACTCCTAATTTGTTCTTAAAATAATAATAATAATCGTAATCACAATATACGTTATTTTATCATATAGATCCTAATTTCACCCTAAATTATATTTCAATATATTTCTAGAATTATATCCTCCTTTTTACTTTATCATACTAACTTAAATTTCATATTAAATGTATTCCATATTCTATTTTTTAATTATTATTACATAATACGAAACCTAGGCCATTCAGTTAATTTAAATAAAGAAACTAAGAATTCACCTCAAATCCCGAACCTTAGGTGTGGTATCGAGTCTAAGATGTAATGGCATCAATCATGCTCGGGAAGAAAATACGTTCCGGTTGTGCGAACAGCAATCCTGGTCGTGCAAGTGCTGTGCGCGCTCTATTGGCTCAAGCGAATGGCGCATAGTGCCTGGTCGCCCTGGGCACCTGGTCGCCGGATCCTCTGGGCTCCCTGTCATCGGGTCGCCCGGGCACCGAGGAGCCTGGATGCTGGGCATCTGGGTGCTTGATCGCTGGGAGTCGGGGCTCTGGTCGCCTGGCCTCTGGGGCTCCTGGTCTCCTGGGTGTCTAGGTGCCCTGGTCGCTAGATGTCTGGGCACCTAGTCGCCTGCGCCAGGCGACTAGGTTGCCCAGACATCTAGCGACCAGGCAGAACAGAACAAAAGGAGATAGAGTGGCATTCAGCACCAGTAGAGAAGAGGAGAGAGAGAGAAAGAGTGGGAAGGCCGGCACTGTGGTGAGGGCAACAGGAGGGGGCGGCGGTGGTGAGGGAGATAGGTTTTATGTTTAAGGAAGAAGATGAAACAATCATCTTCTTCAGGTAGAAAATATATATATATTTGAAAGCTAACTTAACCCTAACTTAAAATGTCTTCATGGGCCATTTTTATTACTTAACCAATTAAGCCCAACTAAATTAAAATCTAGTAGTTTTCTTCTGGCCCAAAATTGAACTCCAAATCCGATTTTAGATTTGAATAAGAAGAGGATGGGCTCTAACAGGTCAAATCTAAATTAATTAACTAAGACTTCTAATTAAAGTTAAGTGATAAAATTTCACCTTTAAATAAACATACTCACATTTTAATGCATAACAAATAATAAATCAAGGAAATAATTATTTATTTCTAATTGGCACATTGAACGTTACGGCCTCCAAGTCTCTTCACTGTAAATTAATCAATTTCTAGCAATCATGAATACAATCTAATTAGTGGATTAGAACATAAATCCTACATTTATATATATATATAAAGTTCAAAAAGAAAGACAAAAACTAAATCTCGAGTATTACAATAATAGCTATCAGGCTACTATTGGTATGGCCCCTTATGAGGCACTTTATGGGAGAAAGTGCAGGTCGCCAGTCCATTAGGATGAAGTTGGTGAGAGGAAGCTATTAGGTCCTGAGATAGTACAACACACCGTAGAGGCAATTGAAAAGATTTGCCAACGGATGAAAACTGTTCAAAGTAGACAGAAAAGTTATGCGAATAGGAGAAGGAAGCAGTTGGAGTTTGAAATTGGGGACAAAGTCTTCCTAAAGTGGTGCCTATGAAGGGGATTATGAGATTTGGGAAGAAGGAGAAGTTGAGCCCTTGATTTATTGGACYTTTTGAAATCCTCGAAAAAGGTGGGCGACTTAGCCTATCAGGTTGCCTTCCCACCAACTCCATCAGGTGTACATAATGTGTTTCATGTTTCTATGCCAAGGAAATATGTTTTGGATCCCTCCCATATTCTCAATTATGAAGGGTTGGATCTTCATGACAATCTGTCTTACAAAGAGATGCCAGTGGAAATATTGGAAAGAGGGGAAAAAGTATTAAGGAGGAAAGCAATAGTGCTAGTTAAAGTTGTCTGGAGGAATCATGCAGTTGAAGAGGCTACTTSGGAAGGAGAGGAGGAAATGTGTGATAAGTACCCGTGCTTGTTCGGTGAGTCTTAAATTTTGAGGACGAAAGTTATTTTATAAGGTGGGGTATTATAATACCCGAGATATTACTTTTTCATTTTTATGAATTTTGTGCGATCGTATGAATTGTGTGCCAACTAGGGTTTGATGATTTTCTATGTGATCATTATTTAATTGTATGTTTAAGTAAGTTTGAAATTATTGTGTTAATTGAATTAGGGTTTTCAGTTTGTTGGTGTAGGCTCGACTTGTTAGAGCTTGTTCATTCCTTATTCGGAAACTAAAAGCTAATTTAATACTAATTTTGGCCAGAAGGAAAGCCCATAGAATTTAATTTATTAGATTGGGTTGGTTATGGAATGGGGAGGCCCAAAGGTTCGGGTTAGGGCCCAAACCTAAAAAAATATATAAAAAAACAAAAATACACACACAAGAATAGCGTCAGCCATCCTCTTCTCTATTTTTCGACATCGTTCACCGTCACTGGTCGCTGCCAGTCGAAGCTGAAGGTCGTTCGTCGTGTGTCTTTGTTGCTCATTGCTCATCAATTATCCTCATCACTGATCAACTAACCGTCAAAGCTCACTCATGTGATTGTACTCACTGCTCGTTGTCCACACAGCTAGGCCTCACTCCTCGCTATTGCACATCGTTTCATCCATCTCCCTTCAACTACTCATAGCTGCTTTTGGTTATACCGTTGCGAGTTGCCACATGCTAGGAGGCCACTCGAGTCCATTTGAGCCAGATCTATAGACCAGATCTCTTCTCCAGCTCTCTCTCTCTCTCTCTCTAGTTTCAGACCACAACTTAATGCCGACCAGAAGGGAAGTTTTGAACCTGCAACAGCTCGAATCGACTCGGCCATATCCACGCATATCTGCTCACCTGAAGTTTGACTAGAATCAGATTTGCTGGAACAGTTGTTGGAGTTTGCCCAGACGCCTAGGCAACCAGGCATCGTGCTGGACTAGGGCTGTCTCGCGTGCTACCTGAGCGCACGCCCACGGCACAACACAACTTTCGTAACACTTAGAGTTTGTTGATTTAAAGGTGAAAATATTTTTATTCGATTCTAGAAATTTAATGACTTATGTAATTATGTTCTATAGCACAATTGTGGGAGAACATAGATTAGGTTTAATACCGTTCTAAGAACGAGTTTAATTTGTATGAAGAATATGTTTTGAATTAGAAATGTATTTTATTTGGTATTATCATTATCAATTGTTGAGAGGGGTAAAAATCCATGAAATAAGTTGTACCCTTAAGAATATGATAGTTTTGCAATGTGAGAATTAAGTACGAGTTAATATTAGCAAGTAACGTTCATAGGATAACCGTTAAATGTTTTAAGTTTAGACAATCATGTTAAATGAATTTTCCTTTTGTAATAATAATTAGGTTATTTTCGGGCACATTGACATTAAGAACGGTCGAGGGACTCCGCTTTTGCGATTTAGATAGAATATTAACGTTAAGGACTCCAAGTAAGTAAATCCCCATACCCATCTACTTATTCCGCCGTGTGTTATGAGGTGATTATATTGGACTATGTTCTGTAATGTGTTATGATTGTGATTGGATTATTTCATGTAAGGTGTTCCTACTATCAATGAATATGTTTAAATACGGATTTATGTAATTCATGTCATGGGCATGTAGTTATAGTATTCTACATCATTTCTAGCATGAGACATTCGTGCAATTAGAAAGCGAATGGTTTAAGAAATAAAATTTGAAAAGAAATGAAATTTCATAAATGAATTATTGTCCAAAAATGTTAAGATTTTGAAAACGAGTGTAGACCTAGCCATGAAAAATGTGAGCAGCAAATGGGGTATGGAGAACCGGCGCACTCGACCTAAGCCTCTTGTAGGGTAGGAAAATAAGTAAGGTTCACCTCTTAGGAGGTGAAAAAGGTGAAAGGAAAAGTTAAAGTAATGTTAACCGTTTTGCGATTCAACCGGTAGGAAATATGATCGGGTTCCAAATAACAATGGCCTACTACAAGCTTAATGGCTAGGTGTTACACTAAGCAAGCTTACGACTTTAATGAAATGGAAAGGTTTTTAAAAAATTTCTTACATTTTGAAATGAAAGTTTTATGGAAGTATTTAAGAAGTTTTATTGAGGAAGTGAAATATAAATTCATGGTATATAATGCATTTCACATACATTCATGCATGGGATTTGCTTATTGAGCTTTATAGCTCATTCCATTTCCTTCATTCTGTATTTCAGGTGATGTGCAGCCAGATGGTGCGTGGAGGTCATTTGTGGGCAAGTCTTGATACCCCAAAGTGTTATTTTAAATAAATTTTAGTGAATAAGATAAATGGTTGGATAGAGAGGTTTATTTATTGTTTAAGTTATTTCTTTATTGATTTCATTTATTGTTTAAGTTATTTCTTTATTGATTTAACTATTCGTCAATTAAATTCTTTCAAGTTCTGCAAATTTCAATTTTGGTAAATGTTAAGTTAGTAAAAGATTGTTAGAATGCTCTATTTATTTATATTGGATGTTTGTTGGGTTGGAATACATGATGTTTACGAGTATTAAAAATGTTTGGGAACTTTTTGATTGTATATAGGGAGTAGTTATTGAAATTACAGAGAAAACTCTGCCGAAATTTTTATAAAACKTTTTGGACAAAGTATTCAAATTTTTGTTTTCTACAGTAGTTGACATGAATATGAGTAAGCTTAGTAATACTCTCGGTTTACGAGAGTTCTTAATCTGGTGGTGTTACAGTCACGTTCTCAAGGCCCTGGATAATTTTATTATCCTTTGGTCAATCACAAAGGGTGTAATTAATTCTTCACAAAGTGAAGCAAAGAAACTATGTTGTACCAGCGTGTCCGTGTCTTAGCTAATTAGATACTATATTCCCAAGACACACAATGTGTAACACCCCGAATTTTACTTTTATGAATATTTATTTAATCTCGTGAAATTGTGCCCAACTAGGGTTGGACATTTTATATGTGGTCAAATATTTTTTTTAAATCGTACGTTTAATAGGTGTAAAAAATTATTGTCCGTGTCGAATAAAATAATTAGTTTGTTAAAGCTCGACTCGTGGGCCCCTACTTGTTTATAGTCGAAAGTTGGCGCTTTTTATCGAAAGAAAGCCGCGCTTACGTTTAATTTACGAGTTTGGTTAGAATTGGATGGGAAGGCCCGACCGGGTTGAGTTGGCGGCCTAAAAGAAAATTATTAAAAGAGAAAATAAAATATATACAGAAAATAAAAAGAACAGAAAAAGAGAAGAAAAGAAAAGAGAAAAACCCGTAAAAACTATCTTCTCCTTCCTGCCCGCTGTTGTTGCCGTCGCCGCCGCCGCCGATTCTCCTTCTGCAGACTCGACGCTGCTCGTCGTGGTTTTTGCCAGCTTCTCCCTTCTCTTTTCTTTCCTCCAACGGCCGGCGCTGCTGGAAGTGCCACTGTGCCACAGTTTGGCGTCGTCATCTAGCGCGGTCGCGGCTCGAACGGCCCACCCGCAGGAGGCACACGAGATCGCCTGCCCTGTCTCTTCTTCCTGATTCCTTCTCGCTAATCGAAACTCGCCCAGTGTCGACCCCACCACTCCAGATCCGGTTAAGCCACCTTCTCCTTCTCCTTCTCCTTCCTTTCCCGGCGCGATCAAAATCTGGGCGATGATCCCGCCCAGAATCTGCCACCGTCGTCTGCTTCTCTGTAGGAGCGACCAGTTCCGTGTGAACACCGCGTCGCCGGACCTGACATCGTTAATTTCCTCCCTCTGCCTCCAACGTTTTCTTGCTGATAGAAACCGACCTCCTTGCTCGCGACCCTGGCGCTGTCTCGGCCGGCGTAACCAGAGGCCCTCCGCGGTGCTACTCCATCGCCGCTCGACGAATTTCCCTCAAAAACAAAGCTAAACGTGAACAGATTGGCCGCCCGTTTGGTCTCTGATCTGCCGCCACTATCTT
>MEJB01000089.1:37749-79110 GCA_001752375.1 Rhazya stricta
AGGAGTGCCCAGAGCCAGCGGGAACCTAGTGCCCAGCAGCACCAGGAGCGCACGCCACGCCCAGTGCCCCACCAGGCGCCCAGTGCCCAGCAAGCACAGGGGCCCAGCGCCCGACGCTCAGGCACACTGACGCCCAGACGCCTAAAACCATTGTACACGTCTCTTGAACGCACGTTCGGGAATCCATTACCGCTCTCGCAACATCCGAATATCGTGAAGTTAAGGTGGAACGCTAACATTTAATATTAAAATTGTATGACTCGTAATAAATATACCTTGACGTGAATTCATGGGGAATGTAGTAGGTAGGTTTATACCCGAGCTAAGGAGTCGGATTGTACCCTTAAAACTTAATATGCAACTAAATGGGATTTATAAACTTATAAAGGACATTGTTGGATTAACCGCATAATACTTAAGTTGAAATGATCGAAACTAAGTAGACCCTCTTCTGTAATCAACTAGGTTATTTCGAGGGCTGACGTTGAGATCGATAGGAGAAGTCCACTTTCAACTTAAGTAACAAATCGTTTACGTACAGGATTTCGGGTAAGTGATCCTCTCATTCATATCATTATAAATAAATGAATTTGAATGTTTTTWACTGTTAGAATATGTGTTGTGTGGAATTTTTATATTGATATGTGGAATGAATACTCTTAATTGTTGGAATATGTGTTGTGTGGAATTTTTATGTTGATGTGTGGAATTGTGATGAAAGTTGAATTGTTCGTATTTAGTAATACTTTATGTTGAAGAATGCTGTTGTGATTTCATATCATGTATTATTTATTGAACGTTATCTTATGTAAGATCGTATGCGTTTCATGTCATGAGCATGTAGTTAGAAGTTTACATCTCATTTGGCATGTGGCGTTCACGCATTTAGGAAGTGAACGGTTAGAAAATGAAATTTTGAAGGAAAAGGTTAAAGTTTTAGAAATGTTAAAGGTTTAAGAAAGGAGTGTAATACTAGCCACAAAAGGTGTGAGTGGAAAATAGGGCATAGGGGACCAGCGCACCCGACCCTACCCTCTTTAAGGGTTGGTATGAAGTTAAAAGAACGAAGTTAAAGGAATGAAATTTAACTGCTTTGCGGTTCTACCGGTAGGAATGGAATCGGGTTCCAAATAAGATGGCCCACTGCATAGCTTAGTGGCGAGGCTTTACACTCTAGTGAGCTCGCGAACGAATGAAATGAAATGGAAAGTTTTATTATAAGTGAATTTTGAAGAGAATGTTTGTAATGAGTTTGAAAAAGGGAATGTTTTTGGAAAGTTTTTCATTGAAAAGGAGGACCTTGAATTTTCATATATAGGACATGTTCATGCATTCATGCATGAGGGTTACATACTGGGCTTTTTAGCTCATTCCTATTGCTTATGTTTTCCTTGCAGATGATATGTAACCAGATGGGGCGAGAAGGTCGCTTGTGGGCGAGCTTTGATACCCGAGAACTGGTTTTCGAATTTATCTATGAAATAAGATGAATACTTCTGAATGTTTTAAGTTATTGAAGTTTCTTTGTGATTTTCGTTTATTTTGAATGGTTTAGAAAGACTTCCGCTGTATTTCTATTTTGAATAATTGTTAAGTTGGTGAGGGTTTGTTAAAGTTTATTTTTGAAATAGATAGTTGTTTATTTTGGAATGGAATGACGTGGCATTCTCAACTTAGGACTGYTCCTAACCTAGGGTTGTTACACAATGTTATTGATATACGAAAAGATCTCACCTATAGTATATCAAAATAAACAGCTCTAGACTCACCAAACCACCAAGTAGCACTCAAGTACTGGGATATTCATTCACGCAATAGCAGTGATATTCTGGTCTCTATAGTGATAGCACTTTAACAAAAACCAATATCACAGGTCCTGCTCTACATATAACAAATACGCTTGTGCAATTGGAGTGAACTGACTGTCCACTGATTACGGTAAGTCATTCATCATTAGAATTCATTGCAAAATGATCTTATCGTGATAGAATGTCCAATTCTATCAAAAGAGTAAGAGCCTATTTGTCTTGCTAATTAAGTACCTATGGTTTATAGATGAAGAACGACCCATCACATAAATGAAATGTCTAATTGCTTGGGCACATTCCAAAGAAATATGCAATCCAATGTATGTAGCAAAATGGAATACATAGAATTACTCTTTTATTGCAAGTTACAAAAATATATTGTCTTTAGCGTATACTATTCTAACAATCTCCCACTTACACTCAAAGACTATGAAAGTCCATAGATGCYTACCCCTATGGCATCTAGATGTCTAGTAAAGACCTTTTCTGCCAAAGGCTTGGTGAAGGGATCTGCCGATTATTTGCTGTGAAAATCTAATCCACCACTATGAAGACTTTGGAATGAATTCTCAAATAAGATGGTACTTCCTTTTGATGTGCTTGCCCTTTCTGTGGTTTCTAGGCTTTTTGCATTGTGACACAGCTTCCGAGTTGTCACAATACATTGCAATCAACTTATCCATGTGCAGTATAACTTCAAGTTTCATAAAGAACTTCTGAAGCTACACTGCTTCCTTGGATGCCTCTGATGCTGCGACGTACTCAGCTTCCATAGTAGAGTCAGCAATGCAGGATTGCTTAACACTCCTCCGTGAGGTAGCTCCTMSAGGCAAGATAAAGATATATCCACTAGTAAATTTTCTTTCATTCGTATCAAACTGCAAATAAGTTTGTGTAACCAAGAGAAACTAAGTCATTGGCTCTAGAAACTAGTATATAGTCCCTAGTAGCCTTCAAGTACTTGATAATATGTTTTACAACTCACCAATGTTCTTCACCAATTTTTGACTGAAATCTGCTTACCATGCCTATGACAAAGTAAAAATGTCTAGTCTGGTACACAACATGGCATACATGAGACTTCCCATATTCGAAGCGTAAGGAATCCTGCTCATTATTTCCTTTTGGTTTTTTATCGTAGGACAATCATTGGAAGATAAGGTTAGACCGTGTAAGTGCCACTTTACACTAATCTATGCTAAACTTGACCAGTATCTTGTCAAGATAAGCAAATTGGGGTAAACCTAATATTCTTTATTTCTTATAAGAAGTTCTATAACAAGAATGTCTCTAGCTTCTCCCATAACTTTCATACTAAATTGACTTGACAGTCAAATTAATTGATGACACCCTATATCATTTCCAATGAGTAGAATGTCATCAACATATTACATCAAGAAGATACCTTTTCACCATCYATCCATTTATACATGCATGATTCATCTATGTTTTGTACAAATCCGTAAGACTTCATGAACTCATCAAATTCCATACTCTTGATGCTTACTTTAGTCCATAAATAGACCTCTTAAGCTTGCAGACCATATGCTCTTAGTCTTTCGCTACGTAGCCTTTTAGCTAGGACATATAGATGTCTTCACTAAGGCAACCATTAAGAAAGGCTGTTTTAATATCCATTTGTCATATCTCATAATCATAATGACATGTTATGACTACAAGTATATGAATGGACTTAAGCATGAGCATAGTAGTTGTATCATGTCATTTTAAGTGTTCCATTTATCACTATATGGATACACTAATCCCAAAAGCAATATTGCATATTCCTTACTGTATTTTAGGATAAAAAACGTAAATTTCGTAGTGAATTTGATTGTAATCCTCAACCTGGTCCTTTGATTATTAGCAGCTTAATTATCCTACTCATATTTATCATCCTCATTATGCTGCACATTTTCACCATACYCATTATGCCCCTCCCCCTACTACTTATTGTGCTCAGGAACATCCTCAACTTGGTCCTACTTATGGTCACATTGTTTTACTTCATGCTGCTGCTCATTATGATCAAGAACATCATTAACATGTTGCTCTTGATGATAAACAAAAACTTCATCGACCTCCCTTTCTTCTAGAGAGAAAAGATCATGCACTTCCATCTGAGACTCTACACTTTCTTCTATTTCTTCATTTTTTTCTTGGACCTTTTTTTGTTTTCTCGATTTTCTTTTTCTATTTTTTATGATCCGCTCCCACCGTTCTCTTCATCATGATCATCATCAATATCCACAATGACTTTCTTGTCCATTCTCTTCAACATGGTATCTAGGTTTCTAAGTCCAACATTCACCTTTTCACCATCTTTATTATTGCGCTTAATATGTCCTGAAGAATACCAGCCAAACCACCTTTTTCCCTCTGCTGACTTCCAGATTAAACTCTACAATTTTGCCTAATCAATGTCGTCTCTTCTTCTTCCACTTCCCTGACATCATTTTCATCACACTAAACGCCACATTTTTTAGGGAATCACATTCTTTTGATGGTTTTCGTATCAATATAACTAACATTCTCAGTACTATCCTCTATATCATTTCCATACATTCTAAAAGTTATTGTCAAAATGGAACCATTTGCAAAGCTTTTATTTTCAGCTTCTTTACTTTATTTTATGTCAGAAAATTAAAATTTTATTAGGAGGCTTGATTCCCGTCCTTASCCAAAATTTAAGTCTTAGATCCTCTGAGGATCAACAGCCTCGTTATCCTCCTCATCCTCATKCTGCTCCTCCTGCTTACCATGCTTATATTATGCTCCTCCGGTTGCTGCTCATTATGCTCTGGAACACCCTCAACTTAGTCCTGCTTATGCTCATATAGTTCTACCTTGTGCTGCTGCTCATTGTGCTTAGGAACATCATTAACATGTTGTTGCTTATGATGTGCATGAACTTCATCAAGCTACCTTTCTTTTAGATAGGAAAGATAATCCACTTCCCTCTGACTATATTTTTTTGAACATCCGTAAAATGCTATTGTTGATCATGATAAGCACGAACTTCATCATCCTGCCTTTATTCTAAAGGGAGAAGATCATCCTCACTTCCCTCTGATTTTCTACATTTCTTTCTACTTCCTCACTTTTCATGGACATTTTTTCGCCTTCTGTTTTTGGTTCTTCATCATTCTCTTCATCATCATCATCAATCTCCACRACGACTTTCTTTTCCACTCTCTTAAGCCTGATATCTAGGTCTCTAAGTCCAGCATCCATTTCTTTAAATCCAATCAATATATCTTGAAGCATACCAATCAAACTAACTTCTTCCCTCACTTTTCCCCCTTGTAGGCTTCCAGATTGAACTCTTTAATATTTCCTAGCCAAGGTCATCTTTTCTTCTCCCTCCTCTTCCTTAGTAGCATTTTCTACACACAAAAAGTCGCATTTTTTTAATTAATCCCATTCTTTTTATGGTCGTCATATCAATATAACCAATATCCAAGTCGTCCTTCAAATTGATTCCACACATTCTAAAAACTCTTGCCAAGATGCAACCATATGGCAAGCTTCTATTTTCAGCTTCCTTACTTTCTTTTATATGTTTGAACATCAAAGTACCAAAATTCTTACGTATGTTTTTCTTTGTGACTTGTATATTATGTACATGTGCAGATGGGTGACGGAGTTGCACGTCCTTCATTTGGAATTATTATACTTTTGTACAATTCGATGATCGACTTTTATTTTCCCAAAAGTTCCTTTGGTATATTACATCCGATGAACTAAAATTTGCTTGATTTACAAAGATTCTGCTAACGTTTTTCTGAAAATCTTCGACAGGATCAAAGTGTTTTGATTATAATACTCATCCCCCTAATCTTTTAAGAAAGTATATCACTAAAAATGCCAAAATGAAGCACAATATCACTGCTACTTATCGAGTTACCCATTCAATAGTCCATTTGTCCTTGTCCCGATTTTTCTTCAAATTAGTATGGAATTCGAAAACTTGATCAACATAGATTTTTCATTTATAGTAAGTAAATCTAACTGTCCCTGGTACTCGAACATTTTCCTAATATTGGTGAATTCACTGAGGAGTTGGTACTTTACAAAATAACCTGATATCACAGATTTTGGTTTTTCTTTGTAATTTAGTACCTTGTTGAAGGACATATTTGGGGTCTATTCTTTGCTCAATATTGGAGCCTTTCCTTTGTCTTTGGCGGTACTAGTTGCAGTAGACTTTGTGTTCTGCCCATTTCTAATCCTTCAAGTAGATTAATTCTAATTGTTCTTTTGGCTTGAACTTTTTAAGAATATTTGGCTGAATGAAGGTTTAGAAGAGATTAATTGGTTTATCTTCGGTTTTTAGCGATTTCAGGTAATTTCGAGCAGCAGGGTTCTTTGCTAATTAACAAGTTCTGAAGTTCAAATGAGCTTTCAAAAGTCCTTGCAGGCTATTATCAACTTGTATAAGCACTATCCAAATGTTTTTTGATGTCAACTGGACATTTCTTTTTATAGTTCGGCTTTTACCTTCTTAGAGTTTTGGTAAATCACAAATAATCTTGCAGGGGCTAATAGAAGGTAGAATACACAAGAAGTCAGGGCAATGGTTCTTGACATGCAAGCAAGGTCGTTGGATATGCTGGGTAAATGAATTGAATTAGCTTTAATAYACCCTTCAACTTTGGTATCAGAAACATGGSAAACATCTGGTGAGACATTATTTGGTACAGATCCTGAACTTATGCGTTGTCCCGAGCATCCAGGTCTGTGTTTCATTTTTTGTGGTTTTTTGTCTCATAAACAAAAATGTCCCTGCCCTAATCATTTTAGTTCCTAATCCAAGTTAAATTTTTTGTGGGCTTATGTCGATGCAGTTCTGGACCTGGCATCCCACTTTATTACATTATGCTAGTTTATGCCATACCTTGGCAAATAATGCTGTCAGTGCAGGCATTTTTGGGAGCTGGAGGATGGTGACAGGTCCTACAAAGGTTCTACTAGTCCTGCTACAACTCGGGGCTAGTGAGTCCTACATCTTCTTCCTCATTCTTCCTTAACAAAATAAACATCATCACGGTAGTGTAACCTCTACCAACACTATGGCCAATCATCCCATCATCATCTTTCGAAAATGCAAGGACTTCAAGAAAATCTTCTATTATTATTCTCCTGTCCCTCCCGTCAAGCTCAACCTTCAAGTCCTAGCTCTCCTTTGCCCACAATATCATATTAGCATATACTTATCTTTACGAGCCCGTGAGGCATGGAAATCCTCTTCCAAAGCCTTCACCTCCCTACCTTCCTGCACTAACGCTTTTTCATTCTACACTAATTCAGCTTTTAGCTTCTCAATCTCCTTCTCTTTTTGCATAACCCTTAAAGCTCAACCCTTACTTATTTTCTTCCCACTATCCGAGGCCTTCCTACCCCTCTCCTCCACCTCCCCCTTCACCCTCTCCTTACCCGCAGCCTCCCATTTGAGCAACTCCTTAAGAACACCATCAACTAACCATCGATAACACATCAATGCCCCCTCAACTCTTTATCCGATAATTGAGCGATGAACTACTTATCTTGAACAAGAACCCTATGCTCTACATAATATAGAGCTATCCCCATGTAGCTGATGCGATCAGTGACCCCCAAGCCCAATTCAGGCACCCCTTATGCCATGTATAGTCAACCTGGAATTCTCCCTGAACCCCACTAGGAATTGTTTAATTAGGAATTATGTGTAGCGCCACATCCTCCGAACCTGACTTCACAAATTTTACATCCAACGTCCCTCAACCAAGAAAGTTTACTCAAAAAGTTGCGTCCAACGTTCTGATTTTCTTACCTGACCCCTCCTTCGAAACATCCTTTCTCGACTTAGTAATAGTAGTCCTAGCTTTCTCTTCTGCGCTGGTCTTCTTACGAGCCAATGCTACTCTAATAACCTCCTCTTCCCGAGCAAAAGATTGGAAAGGCTTTAATTTACCAGCTACTTATTTCACGGCTTTAATTTGAGCTGCGGACCCACTCTGGAAAAGGAAATAAATTAATAGTGGGTCTAAGCTTTCACTAACCAATTAGACGTCTTTTAACATTCTTGGAAAATGTCCACCAAGCACTCAAAAGTAATTCCCATAGACTGGAGTCCCATATGAAAAATCCATAACAAACCTCGAAAACCTCACTCTGAATTGATCATTGAATATTACTTATTATCACTTATTATCTGACTTTATTAGGAATCATCTAAGTGTCTTTAGGAGAAGGCGCAAAAGGTTAGCAATAACAAAACGGGTGAATCCCGCGTACGCACCAATCTGCCCTGCCACGTCTAGTCAGTGTAGTATGGGCCTGAGTCGTACCAGGCCTGTGGTCGGGTCTTATGTGGCTCAGGGCTACAACCGTGTTGTGCTAGATGTAAAAAATAAGAAAACCCGCGGGTGCAAACTCGACTTGATCCACAGACCGATTCAAGGACAATCAGTGGACCAAGGGCCCGCTTAAACATTTTTTCTTCTTATACTTCAATTTAATACTTACCTTTATTTTTAGTTATTAGATTCATAAATTTAGATGTAATTTTTTCATATCAAATTTAAACTGTAATTTCTGTTTCCTTTATATAATTAACTAACTTTCAAATATCTAAATGAATAAACAAAAAAACTCATAACTGAGAAAAATTTAAAGATAGTCCCACCAAGAGCAACCCACCTGCCCTGTTAACAGGTCTAGAATCATGGTCTGAGCCGAAAGTGGAATTTCGGTCCGGGACCGGATTGGTTCGACTAACAAGGTAGTCTGCGGGCTTTATACCAGATCGGTCTGCTTCGAGATCTACAGGTCGGCTCCATTTCCATTGACGAAGTGGTAACTTTATTGGACATTTTTAGACAACCTCAAGGTTAAAGAAGACTAGTATGACGGTGAAAAGTCTCTAGAGTCAATAATATCAGTAATATATCTTTTTTGTTTAAGAAAATACAATTAGGATATGTTCTCCTCAATTGACTTTAAATATTCGTGCTTAAATCCGTGACTTCAAATGCTACGAAAGTTCAGAATATCAGAGGATTCCTTTTTTTAAGGAAAAAATGCATCATGTATTAATAATTAGTAAATTTGTCAAGATAACAACCCTTACATCCAATAAGGCATTCGTCATCCACAAAAAAGCACTAGACATTACACATCCATGCTCGGTCAGTAAGTGAGCCTATTGATTCGCCAATCTCAGATCATAAGAATATCAAGGTTACCTGGGTTCTGAGCCCTTACTTTTAGCCCTTGTACCATTGTCCCCAAAGGGGATAATTCCACCTCCTCACTGGTGATTTTCAGAACCGCAACTTGACAATCCGAGGCCACAAAAAAGCGTCCAATTACACCTGTTCAGCAAGCTGGAACCTTATATCTAATGCCAACGGCTCAGCATGCTCGGCGCTGGTAGCATTCTGCGAAGGCGATGCTAGTAGGCACACACCAATCTCTCCCATCTCGTCCCTGATAATAATCCCTACACCTACTCCTTGCGACTAGGCTGCAGCAACATTTAATTTGGCTTCCACCTGCGGAGGTTTCCAACGTGCACTCCTCTCCCCGTCACCTATACTTCCAGCCTCCTCTCCTTGCATGGCCATATTGAAACTCCATAAGATAACTTCTGGCATGCACAATCATATCTTCTGCAGAGGAGTTAAAGTTTAAAAATCTAAAATGGAATTTCTTGTAGATTTATAAAAGGAATATTAAAATATTATTTTGGAATTAATTCCCATATTATTGACAAGATTTACACAGATTCTATAGAGATATCACATATAAGCTTGAAATATACTCACTGGACCTGGTTAATATTTTTGAGATTGAAACTCAGACTCAAATTATTTACATAGAAATGCTTCAATTGGATTGACTGCAATTTAGTTAGAAAATAAACAATTTTATCCCAAACTGAATACCAAGAAAATATTTATAAATTTTAATCTCAGCAATTTGATATTTCATCTTGCCTAGTGAGCAATTATTTCAAGCTCTCTGTTTGGCTTGAGTTATATATAAACATATATATAGGTATCCCACAATTTTCAAAATATCTTCTAGTGCACCATGTTGCACAATTTTCATCTTCTTCATTGCTTCCATCGGGACCATCATCTCCACGACCATCAACACAGACATCACTTCGCAGCAAAGCAGTGGAACACGGTAGTCAGATTCTGCTTTCTGCATTTCYTTTTTAAAAGAAAAAAAGGTATATACCACGTATCGCAAGATGAAACAAAACATTGTCAGTTTTTCTCTTTTCAATATTCAAAGTCATAAGAGACATTTTCCTTCCATCTACCTCTTTTGCATAATTCAAGTATTATCCTAAATGCCAACGAAGACATAAGCCTAGAAATTACTGTAGCATTTCAATTTAAAAAAAAAAAAGAGAAAAAGAAACTGCCGCGCCTTGCTTTGACATCTAAATGAAAAAACGAATTCGTCAAAACCAAGATTACCACAAGTTTCATGAATCATCGCCAAAATCATGTAGTTCTGAGCATCTATCTTAAAGAACAGACTACATGACAAATACCAAAGACGATTACATGTAATAAAGCTGAAACGGTATAAAAGCTAATGGAAATAACAAAATTACAGCCACAGCATGGGTCAAAAGCTTTTCTTCCTATCGGATTGGTCTTTTAGATTTTGTTGAAGGCCACAATATCGCAACTTTGCACATGTTCACTGCAAGGCTCAACCGTCAGATGCTCCTCAATCAGAGAATCGACTGAGACAAGATCATCCACTATGGTAAGCATGATTTGCAGCTTCTTTATTCCATAACCAACGGGAACCAATTTTGCTGCACAAGAACATCAGAGAAGATATATTAGATGCAAAACACAAAGTGCTACTTAAACTGTGATATTCGAGGACTCTTTAACACATGAACATGCATAAAATAAGAAAAGATTAGAAGATGTGGGATTTCAGGTATACATGCTCCCCAAAAAAGCCCAGGCATCTTGATCTTGCGAACAGTCTCTTCAAGCAACCTCATGTCAGTCTCATCATCCCAAGGTTTAATGTCCATAAGGACAGATGATTTTCCACCTTCAAGTTTCAAACAAGAAATAAGAATTTTATAAGAAAAATAACAGTGATAATTAGCAATGATATTCTAAATCTGAGTAACCAATACATTYAGAGGGAACAAGGGTGAGTAGATTTTTGAGAATCCAAGAGTACGAAAGAGACTAGAGAACATTTCTTTTTTCATGGTAAGAAATTGATAAAACATACATACTTTTGACATAATGTGTGAATTTGTACGAGTAGCATCTCCTAGGAACTAGGTATTACTAACTTCTACTAAAATTTAAAGTAAAAAAATAATAGCAAGAAAAGGACACATTTCGCAACATACTGAAATTACCCCTTAAAGCCTAGATCATATAGCTAATCTTTCATAAAAGAATGCAATGCACTTGCATAAATGGTTTTTTTGACTGCAACAACAATAAACAACATATATGAAAASAAACATACTCTCTTTCTTTTTGGCGGATGCTTTTGCAGCCGCCTCCCTCTCTTCTGCTGCCTTTTTTTCCTCTTCTGTCTCATCACCAAAAAGATCAAGATCATCGTCATCATCACCAGCAGGAGCTTCCTGGCAAGGACAAGACAACAAGCTAGTTAAGTAAAAGCTACTCAACCCAACATCAAACAGGAAAACGCTAGCACTGACATCAAATTACATATCTAAGTCATGTGAGCAGTCAGAAAAAATACTGCATAAACAGTAGCTATAAACATGAGATCATCTGATCATAAAAGGATACATGTCACAAAAAACTTGAAGTAACATTATACAAGCATATACAATTGAAATTTAGATAACAGATTCCATACAAAACTCCAGTGGATGAATAGTTTAATTTATTATAGGACATTTACAGGCAAGGGATGCAAACATTTCTAGGATCAAACTTTTAGGGTTCAAGTTAATTAAGCGATTTAAAGGATAACGTATAATTGAAATATACCCAAAAAATCAATTGTTATTATTAGCATATTTCTTTTGATCTTCGGAAACCAAACATGCATTCTTTTCTTTCTTCTAAATGATATAGCACATTTCACTCTAGTTATTCATTATTAACTAGCTCTTCATGCTGCTTTTAAAGAAGAGTTTATGCCCCTAGTCAAACCAATTTACTCTATGCAGATATCCATGGAGCTTTACAGTCTAAGAGATCCTAGAATAAGGCTGTTTAACTGTGAAGTCCCAATTCTTGGAAGTTAGCTAGGTTAAGGAATCAACCCTACCTTCGTTCAGATTGATTTTGTTTTCCGCCTCATTTAGAAAATGCAAGTCCAGCTTTCCAACCTTCTAACATGTTATTGCTAAATGCTAACCACATGTCCAAGATTTTCATTTTTGTTTTTTGTTAGACACAATAAAAAAGTTTTATGCAAGTACCAAGTACAAACTAATCAGAAGAGTGTATCCTAGATAATAAGTGTCAAGACCAATGGCAAATTTCAGGAAAACAAACAATTTTTTCTGGAATAAAAACAGTTTACAGTTGAAGTTCGAAATAGTCATGGCAATCCCAATTATTTTCCTATATACCTATCTTGCAGCGGATCCCAGACAATCAACTTAGGATTCAGTCAAGGTAATATTTAAATTGTGGGATCCAAAGCATGGTGATTTAATCCTATAACTGCAGGGGTTCAATTCTTTAACTCAAACAGAACTTATATTATTAACATTTCAAAGAACTACAACATCTAAGTCAATTAATATAATCAAATATCTATAAATGTTCTAGAAGTAACCATTTACCTTGGCTTCCTTAGCTGGGGCAGCTTCTGCTGCAGCACCTTGGCCAATTCTTACTCCAACAGCTTTTCCGCGGAAGCTACAGGTTTTTTTTAAACAACGCCCACAAATCAGAATTAAACAAAACCATTATGCTAAAGAATATATCAATATGACTACAACAGAGAATCAACTATCATTAATTTACGCAGACAACCATATCGAAGCAAAACACACAGAAATGCATACGAACTAGATAGAGAAAGCAATTTGGTACCTTGGGGCCAGTTTTGAGGAGACAGATTGGTACCACTGGCTGGCATTGGGGAACAGATCAGCACTAGGCTGTTCCGAGACGAAGGCGTATACCTTAACATCGTCTTTTGTAAGTTGATCCCTGCAAATCATTCACACTAAAAGTTAACTGGATACATTAAAAAACAAAGCAATCAATTAAAAAACCGACGAATTTCAAGAAAAACTCAACATACCCGGAGATATAGGTTTTTCCAGAGAGAAACTCATCAACGGCTTTGAGGCCAGCCTCTGTGTGAAGATCTGAGAAGGTTACAGCCATGACTTATGGAATTAAATTCCAAACAACGAACAAAAAGGGTTCAAACAGAGAGAGAGGCTGAAACGAAAAGATAGTAGAGTGTGCTGATAGGGTGGGGTTTTTATACGGGCGTGGTTTAAGAAACCCTAGATTTGGGAGGATGTTCCTAATTCCCCTTCATTTGCTTATTGGCGAGTTAAAGTCAAGGGAGGAGATATTCTGGAGGGTAGAATTTATCTTCCTATTTTGTATATTTATAATTTATTTTAATAAATCACTAATTGGATGGTGTACTCTGAGGCTGCGTTTCCTTTGCAAACCAAATTTCAATTTTCATTTTCAAAAATATTTTCAATTCTATGCTGTGAGTGATTATTTTCAAACTTATTAAAAAAGCTTTCGATTTGTTATTTCTAAAAATTAATTATTTTGAAAGCAAAAAATTAAAAAAAAAGTTCGATTTAGAAATTTGCAAGAAATTATGTACACAAATAAATTTCGATTCGAATTAAAAAGATAAGAAATGTAGTGACAAATATATAATTTATTTATATTTGAGGAAGTGAGTACAATATCTGAAAAGTCTAAATCAAAAGACTATGTCCTCCAATTCTTTTTCTGAAAAGATAAGAAATGTAGTGACAAATGTATAATTACGATTAACGATGGACACTCCAATGAAAAAAGCGAAACTTTAGGTATATATTGATCATCAATTTTTGAAAGTATCTCTATCGTCTTTTCTATCTAAAGCTTCCTTCTGCCTCGGGAGTTTCGGTATTATGTCTTGAGGGGTGTCCTATTTATAAAGAAAGAGTTCGCATTCCTTTGATTAACTTTGAACGGGATTCTTGTTGCCCAAGTAATTCGTATATATTGGATCGATTCAATTATTTATTTGGGCTGCCTTAATAAGTACGATCTACCGTAAGATGAGTTTATTTATCTAGGCTTAATACAATTTGATACATCTTCATAATATATTGGATTGGCCTCAATTAACGACCCAACTTCAATTAATCCAAATAATTAAATTTTTTTAGATTAATTAAATAATCAAGTCTGAAATTATATAATAATCTTGATTAAATAAATTAATTTTTCAATGTCTACAAATGCCCCCACTTCAAGACTTGTGGTGAATCCTTCTTGTTGAGCATGCGAGCAAGGTTTGGAGTGCATATGTTGAATCAAAGCTTGAATTAAAATTTAAAGTTGAGACTTTAATTGAATGTTGGTTTCCCACTCCAGATAGGTTTCAAATCCATACAGGTTAGCAACTTGGAACTTCACAAGAACTTAATAGTTAGCTACCAAATTGAATTCTTATTCTTTGTTGGTTAAAGAATGAATTACCTTTCTACTTGAATTCTTATTCCTCATAGGTTAAAAGAGAGTGCATCCATCATCTATAGAAGGAGGCCTTGTGTTGTCATAGTTTCTTCATCACAAACTAAGATTTTCAAGATCGTTTGTCATCCTTGATTGTTTTCGCCGAGCCCCAACTTCCTAACATTTTAAGGTAAATTTTCTTTTCTTTCTCTTTTCTCTTGTTCAATACTTGAGTCTTATGCATATTGTGTTGAAGATTTGTTCAAGCATTGCCATTGTCTTCCAACATTTGTAGCATGTTCTTGGATAGCATGATTTTATCTTTATTTGGTCTTATAGCCACTGCAAGTTCATGCATGATAAAGTATAGACAAGATTGCTAAGCATAATGCAATCGTGATTGAGTTACTTTTTTTTTTTTTTTTTTTTGCATTTTCCTCTTGTAACGCCATCATTTTAGTTTAAAATTTCTATTATGCTTCACATGCTTTCTCTTTTCCCTTTTTCTTTTTAAATAGAAGAATTCAGTGCATGCTTCCAATTTCTTTGCATACTTTTCTTGCTTGTTCCCTTCGTTGTTTATGCTCTGCTGCCTTCTTAAATTTTTCTGTTATTTCATCTGACTTATGCATGTGACTAGAACAAATCACACAATTTGTCTAGTAGAAACTTCATTATAAATTTCTTCATGTTTTCTTTTTCTTCCAGTTTTCTCTTTTCTTTTTTTTTTCTTGTTTCATCATTTTCATGCCTTTATATATATATATATATATATCTCTCTCTGTCTCTCTCCCTCTTTTTCATGGTTTTTTTTTTTTTTTGGGTTGTATGCCTCATTTTGATTTGTTCAAGACATGGTAGTCTTTCAGGATCTTTCCATCGATGGCAAGAGAAGTATTTGTTCATTCTAAGGGGCGAAGATGCACCTACTGAGAAAGGGTTGAGATTTTTAGTCCACCCTCCGCTGCAAGGTTTCTTTGCAAAGTCATTGCCTCGTTCAAACGAGCTAGACTTAGAATATTGGTCATTGAAAGCATCTCGTGAAAGTGGAAGGAGTTTTTATTTGCTGTAAAACCCTCTACATACTGACCCTGCTAGTCTCGAGAGTTATCAAACTCTCAACAGGCGGATCATCTTGAGCGAGACTAGATGGGGTGCCACCTTCAAGCTTATTAGGGAATTTAGCTTCATTGTAAAATATTGAGAGTGGCTTGAGGTGCTCTTAAGTCGCAACAAATAACTCCTTTGCGAGGTTTCAATGTAGRAGGCAATGTATGCGTCATTTTTCACATACGATGTAAACCRTGACATTGTACGAGCATTTTGTGAAGCTTGGTGTCCAACGATCAACACATTGCACACTTTGGCAGAAGAGCTATCAATTTCATTATGGGACTTGTGCAAATTAGGTGATCTTTCAATTTYTAGTGCCATATATTAAGAAGTTGTCCCTTGCGCTACGAAAATGGTAGGTGAAAATGCCTCTAAGAAAAGGTACCTTCCCTCATGCAGCGAGTATTTATTTGCTGCATTCAGTCAATTGTAAAAGAAAGGGAGAAGACCAGTGTCTCTTTTTCACAATGGATCACTTTTTGGTTCAAAGGAGAAGCCAACCACACCAAGCCAAAGCCTCGACGAACAAAACGAGCAAGCTGCCCTTCGTCAACCTAAAATCCTAACGAGGTTATTGGTGCTGCATGAGAGTGGTTGGAAGAGAAGAGACATCTTTTTGGGGAGCTTGGAATCAAAGAGAAGTTATGGGATTGGACATATCTAGCAGCCTTCATCTCATGTTGGTTGTGCGCATTAGCACTTCCACGCGAAAGTGGGAAGGTTAGACCAACTACTTTCGAAACGGCAAGCATTATTGCTTCTAGGCATACTATTTGTCTTGGTGTCCTCAGTCTTCTCACCATATAAAGAGTTTTGAGTACGATAGTGGAATCCACTAACCTTTGCCATGGCAAAGCTTGCATCCTTATGCATTATATATATGCTTGGATAGCTAAGTACTTAAGGACTCATTCCCTTACTCAAGATTTTTTACCTTCGCCGATCATGACTAATTATTTTGGTGATAGAGGAGCAAAGTATTTTGAAATAGGCATGGTTCGAAAGCTTACACATGGTAGTGAAGAAGTCTCTTGGTTGGCCATAGCAAATGCAAGGAACGAATTACATTGATGACAAGAAGCTGCATGTTACCAAATTGGAGTAAGAATGTTGATACACAAGCACAGTTAAAGAAGAATCCTAAGCTTCTTGATAAGAAGGGCTCCATCTAAGGAAATGGTGTTAGAGTTTATGGGAAAAGGAAAGGAACTTCGTCAACCARATAGTCCACCTCCTCTTCATTTCATTCAAGATACATCAAAGGATCAAGAGAAAAAAAAAAGTATTTCCTAGTGTGAAGAGATTAGAAGCACCAACACAGATCATCATTGGAAGCGACAAAAGGATAAGGTAATCACCTCCAATTACTACAAGTGATCTAGAACCATGTAAAATTTTTGAAAGCATCCCAAGTCTATCTATAACAAATGTACATCTTTCACAACTTATATACTTCTTACTAGCTTTTCTTTTTTGCTTTTGACTTCTTTAACATGTTTTCTTGCTTATATTTGTTACTATTCATCTTTGTTAGTTCAATATTCAAGACTTGGAAATTCGTGAAGTGGATACACAAAATGAAGGTTTAGTGGGTGGCTCGTCTGCTTATGAGCTCTTAGCTAAGCAAGTTGGTAGCTCGTCTAAATCAAAAGGAGGATCATGTTGTTGAAGCCACAAATGAGAGTGTATCATTGAAAGTACTTAACTCCAAATATCAATCATCCATGCCAGCTCTATTAGTATTTCATTGTGAAGAGGTGATTTCAAGGTTGTTGTTGAAACTTGGTCTCTATCTTRTGGATCAAGTTAAGAGATAACATTTTCCGCACATCTTTTGAGCAAATGTCTTACCTTAAAGGTGATGTTGACAAGATCCTTACTGATATGCGTAATAATGTAAATATTGATGTAACACCCCCAGATTAGAAATTGTCCTAACCCAGGAATGTTACCAATTTACCCTCACATATATTGCAAAAATTGGAAAAAACAAAAATTTTGGATATTGAAATGCAAAAGGGTTTAAAATTTCGGCAGAGTCTCCCTTATAATATCAACATTTTCCCCCTATTCACGAGAAGAAAATAACACTCAACTGCAACCAGTACTCCATCTTATAGAATAAAAATACTTCAAATTCCCCAACAACTCCAAATCTCAACAACTAAGAAAATACTCCTTATATTACAACCTAGGGAAAATTTGAAAGAATTAAATCAATGGATAAATAAGCAATAAAATGAATAAGTACATAAGTAAAGATAGCTCTATCCAACGATTCCCATTATTCAACAATAATTTATTTAAAACAATCACTCGGGTATCAGAGCCTGCTCGTAAGCAATCTCCATGCACCATCTGACTACTCATCACCTGAAATGCAAAATGAGGGAATGGAGTGAGCTACAAAGCTCAGTAAGTAAATTCTCATGCATGATTGTGTATGATAGGCATTGTCTGTTATGCAGTTCACATTTCGTTTCATCTAAATTCTCTAAACTTTTTCATTATATACGTGAGCTCACCTGGTGTATCGCCTAACTATTAAGCTCTGCAGTGRGTAATTATTATTTGGRACAAGATAAATTKCTATCGGTAAAACYGCCATGCGGTTATCATTTCATTAACATTTTTTTACTTTCACCTCATCAGAGGTGCATTTTACTTTCATTTGCACCCTACAAAGAGGGTTAGGTCGGGTGCACCGGTCCCTGGCGCCCCATTTCCCATGACACTTTTCATATCTTAGGCTTACACTCGCTTTCCATTTCCTAACTTTTAGAATTCATTACCATTTAAAATTCCATTTCCATACTTTACCCTTTAACTCATTTCCCATATCGATACCATGAACATGCAAACTTTCCCTAAGGAAGATACATCATGATAATGAGATGCATGTTCATTTAATAACAACAGAATTAATGTTCTAACATGTAACAGATGGTATTCTCACAAATTTAATCCAACATCATCACATAGTAACTAATATACAAGAAACAATATAATATATCATATTACATTTGAAATAGAAGTTCATCTAAGGGAAAAGAAGAGAGTTTACTTACCTGGAGTCCTTAACATAACCACTTTACTTTAAATGCAAAGCGGAGTTCCTTGGCTGCCCAGAAAATATCGTAATTTTTATTACAAAAAGAATATTCATTTAACATGATTGTTCACCTTTAAAACATTCATCATTTATCATACAAGTGTCACTCACCCATATTTAACCCATACTTCAATTTTCACGTTGAAAACAATAACATTAGCAAAAGTATAAATTATTTCATGGCTCTCAACTTTCCCTAACAATGACAATGATAAAACAATTAGAATATACTTCTAAATAAAAACATATTCTTCATACTAATTTACATTCCACCTTAAATCATGTATAATCATAATCTATGTTTTCCCACAATTATCAACACATGACACCAATAAAATAATTTTTCGATCAATATAATCAAAGAAACAAGGGTTTCACCTTGAATCCAGCAAGTAGTGTAAGGTGCAATGTTGTCAAACATGTTCAGAAAGAGGTTTGATCTAGGCGTGCGAACGGGCCGCGTGCACAATTGGCAGTGCACTGCGCCTGACAACTCCAGCAAATTTTTCCAACAAATCTGTTTTTGATCAAACTTTGGGTGAGTAGGTGACCGGAGTTACAAACTAAATGACTCAAATCGATGAACAGCTGACTAAGGCGATCAGCGATCGACTACAGCAACTCCAACAGCAACCTTGAAGCAACTTGGTCGTGGCCCTGCACGGATTGTAGGATCTAGACAAATAGCCGCTGGTCAGGTCACAGCAACCGCCATGAGCGGAGGCATTGCGAATTCCAGCCGAGCAGTGGCACGTGCTGTGGTCGAACACCCTGTGGTCGGATGCTGCAAATTTGGACAGTACATGACAATAAGTAATAATAAGAAAAATGAATTATTGAATTCTAATTGGCACGTCGAACATTATGGCCTCCAAGTCCTTCCGCTGTAAAATAACCAAAACACTAAAAATTCATGATATAAATAAATCAGCGAATTGGAATATAAATTTTATGGTCATATAAARTTCGTGAAAATGAAAAGTAAAGTCCTGAGTTATAATACCCCCAAATTAGGAACTGTCCTAAGCCGAGAGTATTACTGACCTTACTCATAATCATATCAACTACTGTAGGAAACAAATGAGATCTGAATACTTTGTCTAAAAAGTTTTATAAATATTTTGGCAGAGTTTTCTCTGTAATTTCAACACTACTCCTTATATACAATCAAAAAGTTTCCAAACATTTTCAATACTCGTAAATAGCATGTATTCCAACCCAACAAACATCCAATATAAATAAATAGAGTATTTCAACAATCTTTTACTAACTTAACATTTCCAAAAATTGAAATTTGCAAAATTTGAAAGAATCTAATGCACGAATAGTTAAATCAACAAAGAAATAACTTAAACAATACATAAAACCTCTCTATATTTATCTTATTCACTAAAATTTATTTAAATAACACTTTGGGGTATCAAGGCTTGCCCACAAAAGACCTCCACGCATCATCTAGCTACACATCACCTGAAGTGCAGAATGAAGGAAATGGAATGAGCTATAAAGCTCAACAAGCAAATTCCATGCATGAATGTATATTAAATACACTATATACCATGAATTTATATTTCACTTCTTCAATAAAACTTCCTAAATACTTCCATAAAACTTCCATTTCAAAATGTAAGAACTTTTTTTAAAACCTTTCCATTTCATTAAAGTCGTGAGCTCACTTAGTGTAACGCCTAGCCATTAAGCTTGCAGTAGGCCATTGTTCTTTGGAACCTGATTACATTTCCTACCAGTAGAATCGCATAGCGGTTAACATTACTTTAACTTTTTCTTTCATCTTTTTCACCTCCCAAGAGGTGAACGTTACTTATTCCCCTGCCCCATAAGAGGGTTAGGTCGGGTGCGCTGGTCCCCCATGCCCCATTTCCCACTCACATCTTTCATGGCTAGGTTTATACTCCTTTCCAAAATCTTAACATTTCCTAATAATAATTCATTTATAAAATTTCATTTCCTTTCAAATTTTATTTCCTAAACATCGCTTTCTAAGTGCACGAATGACTCATGCCAGGAATGATGTAGGATACTATAACTACATGCCCATGACATGAACTACATAAATCCGTATTTAAACATCATTCAACATGTTAACAGTACAAAACATATTACATGAAATAAACCAATATGACCACAATCATCTTACTCGATGCAATCCGATAAAATCACAAAATATTCCACAACACAGTCCAATATAACCACAACACAACACACAAATGAGATAATGTTAATGAGTATGGAGATTTACTTATTTGGAGTTCTTAATGTTAAAATTCTATTTAAATCGCAAAGCGGAGTCCCGTGACCGCTCTTAACGTCAATGTGCCCAAAAATGACCTAATTATTATTACAAAAAGAAAATTTATTTTACACGATTGTCCAAGAGTAAAACATTTAACGCTTACTCTATGAACGTCATTTGTCAATATTAACCCGTACTTAATTCCCACATTGAAAAACTATCACATTCTTAAAGGTACAACTTATTTCATGGCTTCTTGCCCCTCTCAACAATTGATAATGATAATACCAAATACAATATATTTCTAATTCAAACGCATCATCTTCATACAAATTAAGCTCGTTCTTAGATCGGGTATTAAACCTAATCTATGTTCTCCCACTATTACACTATAGAACATAAGTCATTAAATTTCTAAAATTGAATAACAATGTTTTCACCTTTAAATCGACAAACTCTAAGTGTTGCGAAAGCTATGTTGCGCCCTGATCGTGCTCTYAGGCAGCGAGCRYGCAACAGCTCTGGTCGTGCACGGTGCCTGGTCGCCTAGGCTTYTGGTGGCCTAGGCGTCTGGGCTCTCGGTTGCCTAGGYGTTTGATGGCCTAGGCATCTGGGTGCTCGGTCGCTTGGGCACTCGATAGCCTAGGAGCCTGAGTGCTTAGTTGTTGGGTGCTTGACGAGCCTTACTGATTCTGGYCGRAAATCCACCAATCAAAATAGAAATTGGATGGACGAAGGAGGCGAGCAACCAAGCAGTGGGTCATACAACCTGGCTGAGTCGCAAGGCTTGGATCTGGGCGATCTCAAGCACGGCTAGCAATCTAGCAGTGGCGGCCTGGCTGAGTCGCGAGGCTTGGATCTGGGCGAACTGGTCTGGTCAGCTCTCATTCTTACCTATCGATGGAGCAGCAACACTAGCGATCGCATGCAGATTCCTGGTGCGAACAGGCGATAGATGATAGCAATTACCATGAGCTTCCGATCCAACACAAGCGAGTTTGCTTTCCTTCTTGGACAAATAGGCATCCAGAGCGCTATCGGAACAACAGCGTGCACAGTCCGACTTAAGTGGAAAGATAAATCGCAGATTTGAACATAGTGACAAAGGAGCTGAAATTTGAGACGCACTCAGACTGCAGGGTTCGACGAGAGGCAAACAACTTTCTTTTAGAACAGTAGACCGGTTCAGTTGTGTAGCGTTGATCGTTGGTATTGTGGTAAGCAACAGTGAGTCGGATGGGGAGCCAAATGGGATCACTGCAAGAAAAAGCCGTTTAAGCATATACGCGAGCGGACCTAGCTAGACAGCGATCGAGTTGGCGGAGGGCAATACAGCTCTGATTGTGCCAATGATGTAAAGGCATCGATACAAGTGAGTTGGCGGGCATCAGCAGCAGGGAAAAAGGGTAGTGCAAAGCAGCGGAAGGTTTGAGAAGAGGGTAGAACGGTGTTAGGCGTATACGTTTAGGGTTTTTTTTTTTTCTTTTCTCGTAGGGCCCTTACCAAACTTTTGTTCTCTCACCATGCCTGCATAGAATTATCCATACCTAATCCAGCTCACAAGTTATCAAATAATTTGCGAAAACATAGCCTTGGTTCCTAAACAGAATATCAAAGGTAACAAGGTGCAAAAATCTGTCGAGTTTTTCGGTCATAATGAGAATCTGTTTTCGAACGAAATAAGCTTAACAAGTCGAGCCATTAACTAACCAAAAATCCTAATTCGATTAACATGATAATTCCACACTTAATTAAACGTACAATTAAATAATGATCACCTAGAAAATTATGAAACTGTAGTTGGCACACAATTCATACGATCATACAAAATTCATAAAAATAAACAAGTAATATCTCGGGTATTACATGGGTATTACAATTGCCCCATTGGAAGGTTGTGTCAATCCATTCTTTCAAAGTGTTGATCATTCAACTTGGGAAGGTCAACAACTTCAAATAGATTTTCAGCGAAATTATGGAATGAAGTGCTTTCTTCTTCTACCAAGAAACTAAGTGAAATGGAAGCGCAAAAAAATAATTGAGTTGAGAAGATGAAATGTGGCAAAACTGAGCTTGTTGTTATTGACTCGAAAGATGCATTTTTGAATCAAAACCCTGAAGTCTTGGCCCCAAAAAGGAAAGGGATATCTTTTTCTCTTGAAGAGAAAGCTGAGAATTTATATGATTATAGAGCTTTATTTAATCCATACGAGAAGAGATTGTCAGATACTAAAAGTGGTCAAGTTACTTTAGCGGTACTCCCTGGCCTATTTTTGCCTCTATGTTGCCTTCAGAGATTACTTTCGCTTATCTATACTAACAAATATCCTGCTTATCTTGAAGTTTTGTTTAACTTCAATGTTAGAAAGCTTAGAAACCTTTCTAGCTTTTCTAGCTGTCACTGCTTAAATCCGCGAGTGGTATCAGAGCTAGAACGGAGAACCTTCTGGTTTCTATAAATTTTTCTAGAGGAGGGGAAGATTGAATAGTATTTTGGTAGATTATTGAGGAGTAAAGAGATCAAAATAGCCACCATGAATTCCACAACTTCAACTTCTGGTTCAACATTTGATAATGGTACATCTATTCCAAATCTTATACGTATTTCCAGTAATTTATCTTTACCTGGAAGGTCTTTAAATTCTAATAACATAGGTTCATTAATAGAGTTTTCTACTTTTCCTGAGTCTAATAGAGTCGAGGAATCTGTTCCTCCTTTGATTAGTCCTTATAATATATATAGGCAGCGTGGTATTTTTCWCGTGGTATTAAATCTATACCTCAATTACTTAATTTYAGTATTCCTTATATGAAGGAATATGTGCAGTCTTCTTGTATGAGTCAGTGTGATATATCGTAGTCAACTCATGAATAGTATATCACCCTTAATTTTATTCCTGAGATGATTGCTCAGTGGAAGACTAAGGTTTATACCCATCTTCACTTTGAAGCAGTTCTCTAGTACTAACTTTTGGTGGAAGAAGGGACTTTTTGTCTGTGCCAAAGTTTCTTTGCTTAATTCCAGGTTCATTAGCTATGAGTATGCACTCATAGGCTTTATGGTGACAACTTTGAATTGTGGAAGTGTTATCTTAACACTCCTTCCCAATTTTGCTGTCTCTCTAAATAGAATCTACCTATAACATTAAAAGTTCAGATCTAGATCTCTGATGCTAAGTAAGTTGATATAGCCATCATGACCACTTTACATCATCAAATGGTGTATAGACTACAGAACCATGCACTTGATCTACAAAAAAGAGACTCATCCAATGCCTTAATGGTTCTAGCAGATGTAGATAATGATGTCTATACTGTTGTAGAGATACCCAGACAAATGCAAAGAGTAGATCTTCAAAAATTAATCCTTACTCAGTGGATTACTAATTCTGAAAATCTTTGTCAACAACAACAACAACCAGTACAGGCAACTACATTTCTACTCTCTAGACTTTTAGATGGAAAGGTGGTTCAACAATTTATCATTCCTAAAGAAGAAGCTCCAAGGTTTTCTTCTCCTAGATGATGGTTAAATAGGTAGACAATAAAGAAGCTAGGTGGCAAGAAAAGGTGTAACACCCCGGATTTTACTTTTATGAATTTTTGTTTAATTTTACGTGAAGTTGTGTGCCAACTAGGGTTGGATGTTTTATATGTGATTAATATTTTAAAATCACACGTTTAATAAGTAAGGTATTTCGTTCGTGTCGAATAAAAGTTATCGTTTGGTTAAAAGCTCGACTCGTGGGCCTATTTGCTTGTTAGTCGAAAGTTGGGCTTTTTATTCAAACGAAACCCATATATTAAATTTACGGATTTTGGGTTAAATTTGGATATCGTGAACTTAAAGGTGAAAACGTTAACACGTGATATTGAAATTTTATGACTTGTACATAATTATGCCCTAAAGTGAATTGATGAGAGCACATAGTTAGATTTATACCCGAGCTAAGGAATTTAAATTGTAACATTAAAAAGATATGATAATTGGTAATGTGGGAACTAAGAATGGATTAATAATTAATAAAGAACATTCTTGGATTAAACATATAATACCTAAGTTGAAACGATCGAACTAAGTAGACCCTCTTTCTGTAATCAGCTAAGTCATTTCGAGGCCTTACATTGAGATCGATTAAAGGAGTTCACTTCAYAACTTAAGTAAGAACCCGTTTACGTACAGGACTCCAGGTAAGTAATTCTCACATCTCATTAATGTTATGAATGAGTGTAATTGAACTGTTTTGATTGCTCGAATATGTTGTGTATAGGATTGTATGATGATGTGTGTATAATTGTGTGGAATGTTAATGTTTTTATATCTTGTAGCACTTTAATTTCAAATGATATGCTACTATGTTCYATATCTTGTTTTATTTGTCGAATGTTATGTTTAAGGTTGTATGTATTTCATATCATGAGCATGTAATTAGAATTCCACATCACATTTGGCATGAGCCATTCACACACTTAGAAGGTGAATGGTTTAGGAAATGAAATTTTAAAGAAAAATGTAAAGTTTTGAAAATGCTAAAGTTTTCAGAAAGGAGTGCAAACCTAGCCACAAAAGATGTGAGTGGGAAATGGGGCGTAGGGGACCCGCGCACCCGACCTACCCTCTTGGAGGGTAGGTAAGAATAGAATGTTCACCTCCTTGGAGGTGAAAGAATGGAAAGAAAACTTTTTTTGAATGTTAATCGCTTTGCAGTTCTACCTGTAGGAATAAAATCGGGTTCCAAATAACTATGGCCCACTGCAGAGCTTAGTGGCTAGGCGTTACACTCTAGTGAGCTCATGAACGAATGGAAATGGAAAGTTTTTACTGTAAGTGAATTTTGAAGGGAATGTTTGTAAAGGAATTTTGAAAAGGGAATGTTTTGTAAAAGAATTTTGAAAAGGGAATGTTTGGAAAGTAGTTTTTATTTAAAGGCAAAATTTTATAATTTCATGACATATAGAACATGTTCATGCATTCATGCATGAGATTACTTATTGGACTTTTTAGCTCATTTTTTTTCTTATGTTTTATTTCAGATGACATGTAACCAGATGGGGAGAGGAGTTCGCTTGTGGGCGAGCTATGATACCCGGGAATTGGTTTTTAACTTATTTTATGTAATAAGATTAATATTTCTAAATGTTTTAAATTTCTGAGGCTTCCACTGTATTTCTCTTTTGAATAAATGTTGAGTTTAAATGATAGTTGATTAATTGCGAGTGGAATGATGTAACATTCCCGGGTTAGGATAAAGGTTCCTAATCTAGGGGTGTTACAAAAGGTTCCAGTCCATTCTTCTAGAACACATGGAAATCCCTCATATACTGACAAAATCAACGTTCATTTCTTAAGCGATGTTCTTGGTATAGGAATGTGTGATTTAGACTACTCATGTGATGAGTATGATTCTGATGAGGATCTCCCAGAAAAGGATAGATCTAAAAAGAAGAAGAGGGAACTTGCAAGATTTTCATTGAATATCCTGATGATGAACCAGACAGCTCTCAAAAGGGTTCTAAACCAAAGAGATCTACTCTATATATCTTTGAGCCTTTAGAGCCAAGAAGGATGCCATCAATTTATGAACTTTTGAAAGTTTCAGCTCCACATACGTTGGCATGATATGTCAAAAATCCAACTCAACCTGACCCAATTCCATGCATCATGTTTTCTTCTACCTTTGATTTTCCGCCCTTGGAAAGAAAAAGGGATGAAAGAAAAAAGATCACCGCAGCTCCTTTTGTTATAGCAAGAGGAATTGACAACATGGAAAGATCTGTTCTAGTCCAAGAATCAAAAGAAGTTCTTAATTGGAAAACCCAGAATGCTTTGGCCCAAAATTAAGTCCTAAACATGATTGATAACAAAGTAGATAGGGTTATCTCTGATGTAGAGGTCATCAAAAAGAGATTAGATCCTCTTGAAAGGCTTTATYAGTCAATGATTGAAAGATTCAATCAACTTGATAGGGATTTAGAAGAGATGATCAGAATGAGGCTTTTCAATCTAGTTTTTGACCAAAAGGAATAGCAGATAAGGAAGCTTAGAGCAGAAATTGAAGATGCAAATAGACATAGCCAACACAGGGTCTTCCATTTTCATTACCTCCTACCTCATCAACATTCATTGAACATAGGTCAGATGTTTCTTATTTATTTCCTTCTATTAGAACTCCTAACCTAGTTCACCAATTTTCCCAAGTGTTTCTATAACAGCTCAGCTGATAGCAGGATTCTACTCAACATCTCAAGGAGTAAAACCTCCCATTTCTACAAATTTATTTGTATTAAGAAATAAAGAAATGCAGAGAGAAAGAGGAACGTGCAGAGCTGCAAAGGCWGCAAGAGACAAAGGAAAGAGGAAAGTAGAAGCAGAAGAAACCATGACAAAAGAATTTGACCATCAACAGTTYGTGGTAACAGATACAACCAAGGTTATGATTAATCCTAAACCTATTCCAGATCCAGAAGCTATTCAAGAAAAGGAATCACAGGGATCTGATTCAAATTACTCTTCTGAAACTAAAAAATCTTTAAATGATAATGAGATTTTTGGTAATTCAAGTTTTTCAGAAGAAGAACAGATAGATATGACAGCTATCTTTATGGCTGATCCACAACCTTCAGAACCTTATGTCTCTGAAGACATTGAAGAAGAAGATGAAATTGGAAGTTCTCAAGTCCAATCTCAACCTCCAAAGGTTAAAAAAGAAGCTCCAAAAGGACCATGGTTTACAATTAATGATGTTCTAGTTAACAAGAGACAAGAAAGATTGCAAGAATTCATAGCTTGGATAAATTCCAGTCTTCAAAAGGGAGAATTTCTTCCAAATATACTTGCTGATTCTTGATTAACTGGTTCAATGGGTGATTGATTTGCTAATCTTGGTTTGTACAATCAAACTAAATTGTTTGGTCTTTCTTATGAAGAAACATTAGGACTTTTGTATAAAGAATTCGTATGGGATGTAACTTTGCATGCTATACAACTTAGACATGATTCTTTTAAAATGAAATGTTGTTCATTAAAACTTTCTAATCTGAAAGAGCATTTTAAAAGAAAGTTTGAAATATTTTATGTTCTTAGTGGAACTCCAGATTTGAAACAAGTTTATCTGACATCTCTTCCATGGGAATTACATCCTAACATTGAGAAGCTCATAATTGAAGCAAACAAAAGCTTAGAACATCTTAGCATGGGAGAAAGGCTACATCATAGTCAGCAAGTCATTGCTGATTAATTTAAGAATGAGAAGCATATGAAGAAAGTGTGTTTTAAGAAATATGAGATTGGAAGTTTTTAGACATGAGAAATGTGTCTGCAAAAAGTGCTCCAAAAAGAAGAAATTTCAGAAGAAATCTTCATTGAACAAAGGCARAAAGTTCTTGAATTATTTCAAGAAAAAAGAAGTTTAACAAGAACTTTAAATTTGACCGATGTCACATTTGCAGTTAGAAAGGACGTTTTGCAAAAAATTGTCCTCAAAAGAAGCCTAAGGCAATGAAAATGATTTCATAGATGATGGCAGATCATCTAGATTCAGATCTTGAATCAATCTACTCTTAACAGAGTCAACCCGATGATGATACAGTATTTGCCATAGAAGTCTTTGAAATAGGGAGTGATTCTGATACTAGTTCAGATAATTCTTTCCTATTTATCCAATAATGCCAACCACATATGCAAGTTTCTTTATTAACATCTAAGTATGCTAAGCCTATTAAAGGGTATAGCGATGATTGACATAGGTGCATATAAGACCATGATAGATCTTGATTTGCTATCAGGAGATATATGGGAGCCATCCAACACAAAATTTGTAGCGCCCAATGGTGCAACTTATGAAGCAGAATTGGTATCCAATAAACCCATTGGAATCAAGTTCTTTTTTGAATGTGTTGTTTGGTTGAAAATCTATGGAAATGGACTCCATGGAAAGAATGTTTTGCTTGGATGGGATGCAACCAGTAAAGCACAAAGATTGAGCATTCTCCCTAAGAGAATTTGCTTTAAGCATTCATTCCAACCCATCTGTCATTTGCACTCACAAAAGTTCATGATAAATTTAAATTGATATCTCAAAAAGTTAATGTAACACCCCCAGATTGGGAACCGTCCTAAGCCGAGAGTATTACATCATTTCACTTGCAAATAATCAACTATCATTTAAAACTCAACATTTATTTAAAAATAAAGACAGCGGAAGTTCAACAATTTAAACAATTCAAAAATGAAGACAGCGGAAGCTTCAAGAATTTAAACCATTCAAAAATAATATAATCATCTTATTATATAAAATAAGTTCGAAACAAGTTCCCGGGATCGTAGCTAAGCGACCTCCTCACCCCATCTGGTTACATATCATCTAAAATGAAACATAAGGAAAAGGAATGAGCTAAAAAGCCCAGTAAGTAACCTCAATGCATGAATGCATCAACCTGTCCTACATGTCATGAAATTATAAGGTTTTGCCTTTTAAATGAAAAAACTTTTCAAACATTCCCTTTTCAAAATTCCCTTACAAAACATTCCCTTCAAAATTCATTTACAGTTAAAACTTTCCATTTTCTTCCGTTCGTGAGCTCACTAAAGTGTAATGCTTAGCCACTAAGCTTACAGTGGGCCATTCTTATTTGGAACCCAATTCTATTCCTACCGTAGAACTGCAAAGCGGTTAACATTCAAAAAAAAGTTTTTCTTTCACACTTTCACCTCCAAGGAGGTGAACATACCATTCTTACCTACTCTCCAAGAGGGTAGGGTCGGGGCGCCAATCTGCCGCGCCCCATTTCCCGCTCACATCTTTCGTGGCTAGGTTTACACTCCTTTTCGAAAACTTTAGCATTTTTAAAACTTTAYATTTTCCTTTAAAATTCCATTTCCTAAACCATTCACTTTCTAAGTGTGTGAATGGCTCATGCCAAATGTGATGTAGAATTCTAACTACATGCTCATGACATGAAATGCTTATATCCGTATATAACATAACATTCGACAAACAGTAGAAGATAAGAAATATGATAACATTTCATTTGACAATACAGGATATGAACACATTAACATTCCACACAATTATACACACATCATCATATAATCCCATACACAACATATTCGAGCAACCGAAATAGTTCAATTACATTCATTCATAACATTAATGAGATGTGAGGATTATTTACCCAGAGTCCTGTACGTAAACAGGTTCTTACTTAAGTTGCGAAGTGGACTCCTTCAATCAATCTCAACGTAAGGCCTCGAAATGACCTAGTTGATTACAGAAGGAGGGTCTATTTAGTTCGATCGTCTCAACTTAAATATTATGTGTTTAATCCAAAAATGTCCTTTATAAATTTATAAATCCATATTTAATCCTCATATTATCGAATATTACGTTTTAAGGGTACAATTCGACTCCTTAGCTCGGGTATAAACCTAACTATRTTCTCCCRTAAATTCACTTCAGGGTATATTTATTTACAAGTCATACAATTTTAATATTAAGTGTTAGCGTTTTCACCTTAAAATTCATGATATCCAAATGTTGCGAGAGGGGTATTGGATTCTCGGGCGTGCGCTCACGCGGTGCGTACAAGAGCGTCTGGGTGCCTGGGCATCTGGTGCTGTTCCTTGTTCTTGGCCAAACAAACACCGGCAATGTTTCTGGTCGACTTCTAGCGAACTTCGGTGGCAAGCAGAATAGCTCAGCACGAGGTCTGGTCGGCAACGAGAGAGAGAGTCGGGGAGCAACAACCGAACAGCGCCAAGCTATTGCTAGTTCTAGATCTGGGAACTCCCTTTTCTGGTCAAACCATGAGCAACAGATGAGCGACTGGCGGCGTGCGCAGGTGGTCAAGCGGATGGCTRGGTTGAAGCGGTAATGCGCACAGGTCGGTGGGCCGCTTGGCAAAGCTTCTATTCGAGTGGCGAAGGTTTTTTGGTCGAAGCGAGCAACACGCAGAGATTCGACGAGCAGAGCAGATCATCGATCTCTGCAGGTCAGTGTCGCTGCCGCTGGAATCAACAAGAATCGCCTCTGGAAATCGTCTCGCTGGTAACCAAAGCCTTAGTGGTTTCCTTTTGATTAGTCGCCTTTTGATTCAGCACCCAAGCAGGGGAACCCACCGAATGACCAAATCGAACAACAAGAGAGGAAGAGAGAGAGCTGGCGATGAACGGATCTAGCAGCAGGGAAGTCCATCACGATCGCTTAGCGAGCAGGGTTGGTCACAGGCTGGTCGAGTTGTTTCCGTTTGTGTCGAGAGCGGCTTCGAAATCTGGTGCGGCGAGCGGCGGCCACACAAGTGTTGGCTATGGCGGCGGTGAAAAGAGAAGAAGAAGAGGCGTCGGTAGGGTTTGGGTGGCTGCAGCGGGAGGAAGAAGATGAGAGTTTCTTTAGGGTTTTCTTTTTTTTTTTTCTTTCTTTTTATTTTCTTATCTTTAGGGTTTTCTTTTTTTTTTTTCTTTCTTTTTATTTTCTTATGTATTTTCTTTTCTTTTCTTTTCTTTTCTTTTCTTTTTTAATATTTTTGGGCCGCAACCCAAACCTTTCGGGCCTTCCCATCCAAATCTAACCCAAAATCCATAAATTAAATATAACGGRCTTACTTTCGATAAAAGCCAATTTTTGACTAACAAATAAACATACCCACGAGTCAAGCYTTTAACCAAACGATAATTCTTATTCGACACGGACAATATTTCCGCAGCTATTAAACGTGCAATTTAAAAATATTAATCACATATAAAATGTCCAACCCTAGTTGGCACACAACTTCACGTAAAATCAAACAAAAATTCATAAAAGCAAAATCCCGGGTGTTACAGTTAATTTCTTTGTGTGCAGATTCACATGACGAATTCAAGCATACAAGGTCGTTATGGAAGAATGGGAAATTCTGTGTTAAGCTTCATTTTAAGCTTAATGAAGATGTTAATCCTACTAAAGTAACTCACCTAGGAATGTGAGGACCTTTTAAAACAAAACTTAATAGAACCAACTAAGTCTAGTTGGGGATGTCAAACTTTTCTGTAAATAAGTGAAGTGAGCAAATTAGAGTAGGAAGAGACTGGTCATAGATTATAAACCTTTAAATCAATTTTTGCAAGATGATAAATTTCTTTTGCTCAATATACAAAATCTTTTTATACATTTACAAGGGGCAAAAGTTTATTGAAAGTTTAATTTAAAAGCAGGTTTTTGGTAGTTAGCAATTGTTCCTGAAGAACATTACGAAACAGCTTTTTGCATTCCTAATCTCAGTACCAATGGACTGTAATGCCATTTGGTTTAAAGATTGCTCTATCTATTTTTTAAAAAATATTGACAAAAATCTTTGAGCCAATTTTATCTAATGCTTTGGTATACATTAATGATATCCTTCTCTTCAGTAAGGATGAGCTAGATAATGAGAAACTTCTAATCTAATTCTTTGATTTATATAATTCTCATGGTATAATGCTCCCAGAGAAAAAGAGCCATATAGATCATTCTGAAGTTGAATACATTGACATAAAAATTGCCAATGGAGCCATTCAACCAGGACCTCATGCTGTTGAAAACCTTTCTTAGTTTCCAGCTGAAAATCTTTCAAAGAAAGGGATTCAACAATTCCTTGGTATCATCAACTATATAAAAACTTTCCTGCGAAAAGTCTCTCACCATACAAGCCAACTACCCAAACTCTTAATAAAAAATCCGCCCACTTGGGGCACAACCCAAACCAAAGCTGTCAAAGCCTTATAGGAAATGTGCAAAAAGCAAATACCTCTCAGGATTCCAACTACAAGTCTCAGGATCTTACAGATAGATGCAAGTGATGAATATTGGGGTGCTATTTTACTTGAGGAGATCAATGGAGAAAAACATTATTGTGGACATGCTAGTGGTCAATTCAAAGATGGAGAGAAGCATTACCACACCACAATCAAGGAGATCTTGGCCGTAAAAGATGGTATTAAACGCTTTGAGTTTCATATGATAGGTCATGAATTCATTATCCATATGGATAATTTTTCATTTCCTAAAATTCTTAGTTCAAAAACAAAATAATACCTCAAGCCCAATTACTGAGATTGAAAGATTGGTTTTCTGGATATTAGTTCAAAGTCCAACACATCAAATGACAACTCAATATACTTACAGATCTTTTATCCAGACAAAAGGACTCTTTGTTATGCAAAAAAATAAAATTTTTATATAGGCCAGCCCAAGAGAAAGATGTTATATTGCCTAACCTGATATTGTCAATGTTCTCTCCAATATCTATTATATTCATTGTTAGTCCTCAGATAATTAAGCATGCAAAGACACCCTTAAATTATTATCTACATGCTTATTATCTTGAACAAAAAGAAGCCTTCCTAAATCTCAATTTTGATTTTGAATATCCATGGGAAAATGTAATTAATGTCTTATCAGGTTTAACTCAAACTGGTTATTATTATTTATGGCGTGTTTTAGTATTATTCTATCGCACTGTAAAGATTAACACCCATGATTTGAGATCATATTTGATAGAGTCAAAGAACTCTAGAGATTATTTGTGGAATTATTTGATATGGTATGCTACTCCTACAGAATGGTTGGATAATATTGCAAATCTTACACAGCCTCCATTTTTGTATCTCATCTTGAACCATCCTTATCAATTGGTGGGTGAAAAGCTTTCTTCTACTTCTTATGGGTTCAGAGCTTTTGYAAAAAGAAGAAAGTGAGACCATGAGGAAGATGAAAGAGCTTCTTGAGGCAAGCCGTAAAGAGTTGATGGACTTCAAATATTTCCCTTGATGTATTTTTCTTTTCTTAGCTTGTTGAGTAGTAATTGACTTTCTTTCATTTTGTCATTTGTGTCTTGTATGTAGGGAACTTGATTTCTCAACACAACTTCAAGTTTTTGTATCAAATGTTTGTCCCAAATGATTGAATTTATAACCATTTAAATGAAACAAATGGCCAATCCCATGTAATTGACTTTCTTTCAAGTTCTTTTTTTTTTTTTAAATAACTGAACTCGAAGTAAATTTCAAGTTACCTACGTATAGCAAAGTTTTAATTTTGAGAATCAAGTTATAATGTGGTTTTAGGAAAGACATATTTTGTTTAGGAGGGGTGATTGAACCTGCAATTTCTTCCAAGCTACCTATCCCAAAGAGAATTGGGAATCAAGTTGTAATGTAGTTCAAAGTAGCTGTTTTTCCATCCCAAGCTTTAAACATGTGGGTTAGGAGTAACTTGTAGGTTAAGCTYGTGCACTTAAGGAGAATTCACGTCCTTATCATAATACTTCTTCAAGAATTCACCGATAGGGCCAACTCTCACACCATCTTGTCAATCACTTTGTATGCACTATTGTATGGACTTCTTGTACCACATTTGGTCCTTTCTACTCAGATGTAAATTTATTTTTAGTGCAATGGGTCATGATGATTGGTCTTCTAACAATAAGTATCATTTCTCCAACTTGAAAAGATCGTTGATAGACCTTTCTGTTGAAAGCTTTAGAAAGTCGAGCAAGACAACATTCTAGGCATTGTTGTGCAACCAAACGCTTCTCATCTAGTGCCTCTAGCTCTTGAAGTCAAAGATGAGCATTTTCTTCTTCATTGAGTCCTTCCTAAATTACAAATCTCAACGAAGAGATTTGATATTTAAGAGGCAATATAGCTTCTTGAATCCTTTCTTGACTTCACTACAACTTTCTTCAGCAGGTTGCAAAGTGTCTTGATGAATGCTTCGGCTAAACCATTTAGAGGAGCATTATACATTGATGACTTGTATTGCTTGAAGTTGAATTTATCACAAAGTTTGTCCATCAGACTATTTAGGAAAGGCTTCTCAGTATCCATGATGATATAACGAGGGATCCTATAAAATGTAAATGATRTTTGCACGGATAAAGTGGATGACTTCTTTATTTCTCAGTTATTTTAGCGGCACAACTTTTGCCTATTAAGAGAAGTAATCGGTCACAGTTAAGATATATATGTTGACCAGAAGACTTAGGTAGTGGACCAACAACATCTAATCCCCATGCTTCAAAAGGCCATGATGCCATAGTAGGATGAAGTGGCTCATGAGGTTGATGAATGTATTTTGGATGAAATTGGCACGATTAACATTTTTGTGCACAATCCAAATAATCTTTCACAATAGTTAGCCAATAATAACCCATCCTTTTTATGTAAAAGGTAGCTTAGAGCTCGACTATTGAGCTCCACATATTCCAGAATGTACTTCTTCCAAAGCCTGACTAGCTTTATCTTCTCCTAGATAACGTAGGAACATTCCATCAAAAGAAGGGCAGTACACCATATCCTTATATTAGATAAAGCGGGGAGAGTGTCATCTGACGTTTGTCCTTTGCTTGGCTTCTTTCAAAAATATCCTATGTTTCAAGTATTCAATGATTGCTTGTCTTCAATTTTCTTTATCCTCTTTAGATGCGGAAATGACATGGATCTCAGTATTTCCTCTTTCATCATCTCCCACAACAATAGGTGGTGGGGTAACCCATCTTTGATATACGACAACTTTATTTTTTCACTTGGGGAGGTTAATGTTAAGGCGAGGGAAGCCAATGCATTAGTCTGTTTGTTCTCTTTCTTGGTACATGTACAATAGTCAYATCACCAAGCTTTTCCATAAGTTGTTGGGAATATCTATGATACAAGACTAATTATAGCTTCTTTACTTGATAAGTCCCCAAGAGGTTGATTCACTACCAGCTTGGAATCTCCATGAATGTCAAGTTGAAGTTAGATTATTTCCATAGCCATCTCGAGTCTAAGTATAAGTGCTTGATATTCAACAATGTTGTTCGAACAATATTGTGTCAAAGTGAAAGAGTATGGCAACATCTCGTTGGGCAGCACCATCAAAATACATATTCTAAGGTGGTGCAATGTCGATAGCAGTACATCTTCATCAGGTAAGTCATCAGATAATTTCTATTCAGCGAGGATTGGGTAGTTGGCCAGATACTTTGTATTGTGCTTTGAGCTTGTTGGAATGAGTACTTTGTGCTTGTTGGAGGTTATTGTCTTGCTCTTCATATTTTGTTGTGCGAGTAATACCCCCACAAATCGCTCTATGCATCAATGTAAAAGATCAACGACCTTTCGGGAATTAGGGCTACCAATACGTGTGCTTTACCAGGTAGAATTTTATAGCTTGAAATGCATTTTTACAGGTTTCATCCTATTCGAATGGTGTCCCCTTTTTCATAAGGCGACTAAAAAGTTGACATCTTTCAGCTAAGTTACCTGTAAACCTCCAAAGATACGCGAGTGGCCCTTGCAAATTTCTCAGTTCATGGATGTTTCATGGTTCTCGCATCATTAGTATTCCATCTATCTTGAATTTATTGATTTTTATCCCTCGATAGCAGACTATGAAACCAAGAAACTTCCCGATGTAACTCCAAAAGCACATTTCAAAGGGTTCATTCTTAGCTGGTATCTTCTTAATCATTCAAATACCACTCTCAGATCTTTCAGATGATCAACCTTTTCTCTTGACTTCACAACAAAGTTGTCCACATAACCCTTCAAATAACAAAGATACTTTGTATTGCGCTTTGGTATGTGGCCCTAGCATTTTTCAAGCCGAAAGGCATGACCGTACAATAATATATACCTTTTCGGGTGCGAAAAGTAGCAAGCTCCTCATCTTCAAGCGCCATCCAAGTTTGACTTTGACTAGAAGAGCCGTCCATAAATGACAAAGCTTCACGGCTAGTGGTTACATGTAATACTCGAAAAATTCATAAAAGTAAAATCTGGGGTGTTACAATTTGATTCATTTAACATTCTATGGACATAGAAATGCAGCTTAAACATTTTGGCTTGATATGCCCCTTTTCACCATAAAAATGACAAGTAGGAATAATAGATGAACTAAAGATATATTTTATTTGCCCTACTCATATGAATTTAGATAGGGATTCCAATACCAATGGAAGCCCTTCCCCTTCCGTCTCCTTGTGAATGTTCCCAATAAGTAAGGCTTGCTCAAGCTTTGTGGTACTCATCTAGAATTTACTCAAGCTACTATTAGCATTTTCCAGTTCTCTTCCAACTTCACGATTCTCTCTTACTAGTTAGAGATTGTCCATTTCTCTGATTTTAATTTGCTTCACGACTTTTAGCCAGTACTGTACATGCCTTCATATGCAAATTAAAGATATTCTATGTTAATATCAGATTGCTCTACCTCAAACTCCATTTTGGAATTATTTTGTACTTCCTTAGTCTTCTTCACCATGAAAGCTAGGTAATTTTGGTCATTCACATCATTGTTATTTCCATGTGGTTCATCATCACTGTCACTTCAAAAAACAGTCATTGCATGCCCCTTGTTTTTAAGGGCGTTTGCACATTCTGCTTAAATATGACCAAATGCTTCGCGTTCACGACATTGAATGTCCTTAACCTTTTTGTTACCTTCTCGCAGATCATAATTTTTTYTGTTCCTCCTTAGATATTTGTTGAAGTTCTTGGWCAGCAATGCACTYGTATCCTCATCAATGTTTTTGGAGTCAATGAAATATTTATCTTTATCCAACCTCTTCAGATTTTGTTCATACGTCTGCAATGAACCAATCAATTCATCTAAGTCGATTTCGTCGATATGTCTACATTCTTCAATGGAAGTAATCTTAGCCTTGAATCTCTTTAGAAGTGAACATAGGACTTTCTTGACAAGTTTAGCATTAGAATATAATTCACCAAGAATAAAACATTCGTTTGACAAATTACACTATTTTTCCATGAAAATCAGCAATAGATTCATTTTTAGACATAGATGGATTCTCAAACTCAGTGTTAGACTCCTCAACCTTGACCTTTTTACTTGATCAGTCCCTTCATTTTTTGTCACTAATTTATCCCATGCTTAGCATTTTCATAGGTAGTAATCACTTACATTTGTTTTAGAATAACAACATTATATATAGCATGTAGTGCTTTAGAGTTATAATTAGCTTTATCAAGTTCATCACTATCCCATTCAAGTACTAATTTAAAAGTGGTACTACTACCTTAGTGATTAAAGGGGGACTATAACTTTTAACTACAGAATACAAACACGTTCATCTATAACTTTCAAGAAAGTCCTCATTGTGGCTCTCCACATAAGGTAATTAGTTTCATCTAACAAGAGAGGTCTATGAGTGGAACCTTCTTAATCGAAGTCATGAAAATCATCCATAATAACAAAAACAATAGTTGACGTATGTGCACACAAAAACAAGTCTAAACACAATAATAGTAAAAGAACAAGTATGATATACTAAATTTAATCCAATCCGAATTTGAATATAAGTAAGGTATACTTAGAAACCAAACAATTAACACAAATTAGATCTAATCCTGATGAACAAGCAACTCGCTTTGATACCACTTGTTGCTGTTGATTACTACTTCTTTTAGTGAGTTACTTTATAATCACTTATTGGATATAAACCAAACCACAATAAACTTTGTACAGACACGATTTAACATAGTTCGACACAAGTGCCTACATCCATGGGACCACGTCCAGGCATCAACACAAACCCACTAAATCAAATAATGTTCAACGGACTTATATATCAATCATTCATAATAAAGTAAAACTCCCTTTTACTATATTGAATCTTGTAGTCGTTGAGTCAATTTCATGAACTCTAATAATGTTCAATTGACTTATACATCAATCATTCATAACAAAGTAAAACTCCCTTTTACTATATCAAATCTTATAGCCATTGATTTGATTTCATGAATTCTGCTTGACTTCAACTGGCGGAACTCCTTTTTGTTCGTTGTCTTGGAAAATCCGTTCAGCTCTGATTTTTGAATCCCTCAGAAAATCTATTCTTTGTAAACTTCGATTCAATGAACAGCAAGGTAGAAGTCAAGCATACAACAATAATCAATATTAAATAAACATTGCTCAATATTAATCATGAACAAATACAATTAAATATCAAACTCATAGCTGATGTTCTTCTCTTTGTATTTGTTAAAATAACTCCAGACTAATGAGCCAAGATATATAGATTATCTTGCAGGGATCAAATACTTGAATAAGAGATAAATCAATAAGAAAAATTCGAGAAGGACTGGAAATCCTTATCTAAAAAGATAACTATGATAACTCATTCAAAAAATAACTCATAAATATTGATAATCAATAATCAATAACCAAATACTTTGAGATCATGATATTCAGTGATAATGTATAAATTAATTCAAAATTCATATATTCCTATGAGAACCAAAACTTATGTCTTACAAGATCGTCGGATTTTAGAAAATACCATAACCATGTAAGCATGAGTGTAAGAAAATAATTCAATGAAATTGGGCATTTGAGTAATTGTAACTAAAGAAGGAAACACAATTTGTTAAGACATGATCGTGAAATATGCTGTGCAAGTATCACCGGTAAAGGTGGGTAAAGTCACCCACCTTGTCATTCCGAGACCGCATGTGGCTTACTACCTTATCCACCAACAAGCAAGCAGGAGCACTGCTAGCTAGGTGCTTCAGATTGTCGTCCCCAGGGTCAACCTCCTGAAGGGGGTACAAACGTTTAAGTAGAGGTTCTAGTGGCGGGACCTCTCGCCCTACATGTTCCCCGACTGCTAATGGTCACTCTCTATCAGGCAAGGGGGCGGATTCAGAGTACTGTCGCTTTAGGGATTCAAGAGGCCCTCACATAAGGTCTAACTGTGTGCAGTGCTTTGCTCAGCCTRGCAAGCACTCTAGTCAGCCAATATGTACCCACTTCTCATGTCAAGTCAAATGATCATTCCTCAATCATTGTTCGAGAAGATTTCATATCYRTGTCCTATGCAAAGATGAGTCATGCACCTTATTTTTCAAAACTCGGAGATCAAATGTTCATTCCAAGACACGAGTCAACGTGGTTTTCATGCACATTTTTTCAAAGCGAGTGTCGTGAAATAAATGCACATTTTCCACGAAGTATGAGTAACGTGAAATAAGTACAAATTTTTCAAGAAGTATGAGTTACGTGAAATAAATGCACTTTTTTTTTTCAATAATAGAGTACGGTAAGCAAAAGTGCGTATTCAGAAGTTTTTAAAGAATGGAGGAACTCACAATGATTGAAAATAGTGATATAGGAGTGTAAAAACTGCACAGTTTGATAAGTTTAAATGTTCAGAAGGAACTCACCTACTAAGGCTTTGGTCGGTCTAGGTCCTCCTATGTTCGTTTTCCACCAATAATAGGTTCGAACTTAGTTAACAAATGACAAGGTYTAAATTATTTGAGCACTAATTTCTAGGACTAAGTTCATGCTTAAGGTCTCGGGACTTTCGTATAACTTGAGTCTTGCTGGTCAACTGAGCAAGGTTGGTCCTAAAAGTACTTTTAGGATCTTAAGGTGTGTAGCCATGTGCTCTACGATTTTCTGGATTTCTTGTATTGCTCTCAAATTGAATTTGAGAATTAGCATTCGGTCCGCCTTATACTCCCAGCTTCCAGATTGATAGGCTCGGGTTAAATCTGTAACACCCCCAGTTTAAGAACAGTCCTAACCCGGGAATATTACGTCGTTCTGTTCGAAAATAAAAATTTATCTATATATAAGCCAACATTCGTTCAAAAGTACATACAGCGGAAGGCTTTTACACTATTCAAAAACAACTTCATCAAAAGCTTCACAATTTAAAAACTACTTCAAAAAGTAAATTTCATTACATACATAGGTAAAAACCAGTTTCTGGGTATTAAAGTTCGCCCACAAGCGACCTCCTCTCCCCATCTAGTCACATATCATCTCTAAATAAGAGTCGGCTCGACCTAGCCGCTCGCGACGAGGACGCACAAGACATGGGATAAGCAAGGATAGGTACGGATAAGCAGAGCTGCAAAAATGGGAGCGGAAACGACGCGGGGCAAGGCGGAAAGCCTTACCCGTGCCAAATCGTGGGACCTGAAAATGCGGGCCCAGTCAAAAACCGACATGTCAAAAGCCTGCTCACCATGATGACGCCGTCGGTGTCCAACGCACCCTTTACGCCCCGCACCCTGCGCGGTGGGGGGATGGGAGAACGCCCACCCATACGCAAGGGGCTGACGGCAATGGCGTAGCGGAAAGTGCGAAAACGCCAAGATGGCCAGCCGTACGTTAGCCCAAGAGGGAGGCGACCGGGGACGATCGAAGACACGAAGCCGAAAGGGGATCACTGCGGGCGGGCTGCGGCCTTACAGTGCAAAAGGACATTCACTTACAACGGCCCGGCGACATTGCTTGAAAACGGCGCGGCAAATACTTGAAAAGAGGAAGTGTCTGTTGCGGGAAAAAACGTACAGTCCAGACGGGATGAAGGCGAAGAGACGCGAATGAATAGACTCGAAAAGATCGAGGAAGACAAAGAAGACGAATAACG
>MEJB01000089.1:83443-132112 GCA_001752375.1 Rhazya stricta
ATATGTGTTTCAATTTCTTTTTTCTTTGGATTTTAAGCCTTAATGTTTTTTAATGACTAACCCGTTCATTCGAAACAGGGTGAGATGGTCAACTGACGTCTGAGTCTGGTTTAGACATTACAAAGGAGTGATTAAGAGGAGAATAAGTAGGTAAGCTTTTGATTATTAACTTTTAGTTGGGCTGTAAATATAACAAAAGTTTATACTAAAGTTATTTACGGTCTCAAACCATTGAAAAACTAAAAAAACACTTAATGTTACGGGAACGGAGCATCCGGGACTTACACATTCGTTAGAGGACGAGGACGTTTTGAGGTTCCTAGTTCGGTAAAATCTAATGATTTGTAAAGATAATTATACAAAGGAATTATACACTAGGGAATTATACAATTTTTTGCTCAGTGGTAGGTATTAATTCTCACATTTACTGATTTTAATTACATTTTTCTTTGTTTTTATCCCCAGTTCTAACTAATGAAAGATTTCAATAGTAAGGTCTAATACTTTATTTTTGAAAGTTCTAATTATTCCTTCGTAACTTCTCATTCATTTTGTTTATCGTCGTCAGTTAGTGTCTTTTTTCTTCGTTCAATGATCTATGCGCTATGTAAAGTATAAGTTGTGTATGGATTATCAAGTTTATGTATAAAAAAATTACGCACAAACGAGTGTCGGTGTATCTCACATATTAGTTAAGTAGGAGCGCTTTGTCATTATGGTAAATTCCTCTGCTCTCTTGTTATACTTGTAAGTAAGAGTCGACTTCCTTCATACGGTCAGTTAAGAACGATGGTGGGTGGTATTTGCGTCACACTAGTAAGCTTGATATGATGTTTGTTGTTACTTGGTTTTTAGATAATATTTGATTGGATCTTTTGGGTGTATCCATAATATTTTTAGAACTATTTTAAAGGAGAATTATAGGTTATAATGGGAACTACGTTAGTTTTTAAGGTGTTGTTGGTAAGTATAGTTAGTTGTTTTATTGAAGTTTTGGTTGTTTATGAGTTATACTTTATTGAAGTAGCGTTTTGTAATGGTCGGATTAATGAACACATAAACTTTAAGTCGTCTTTGGAACTTTTTTAATTACTTTCTTACTTATTTAGTTGATTTATGTTGTTTGTATTTTTAATGCATAAGTCGAATTAAGATAAGTTGTTTAATGAGGTTTTGTTTTTAGCGGCCAATAGTTTCGATGTGCGCTACTGGCGGTGCGTGGTAGCTGATTGGTAGTGGACTTATACGTTTACTACTTGTTCTCCACGATATGAGTCATTCATTTTAGGAATCGTTACTTACGTATACTGTAAGCATATAACAATATTTAAGTTTTAAGTAGGAGCATATTTAAGATTTTCAAACAATGTTAAGAATGCACTCAAAAATTGATCACATAGTGGTTAGTAATTCAAGTATTGGAAATTTCAATTAATAATATGTTTTTTTAGAATTGGTACTGACAGTATAACTTTGTAAAATAATAGAATGTATGCATACGGGTGAGTGTGGTATAATTGGGCATGAATTAAGTGTTAGCTTTTGTTATTTAAATCCGTTATAAAGTTACGAAAGTGAGAGGGATTTGTTTACCTTTTACATGTGTTTTGTAGTAAGGAGTTGATTATGTAAGTGAATTTAGTACATATTGTCGAATTAGATACAGGGCTAGTAGTTATGGCTTGTAGTAAGTAACTATTACTTTATTTTATTTGTTACCAAAGTCGGAATTTTAGGTCGTTTAGGGTCCCTATCATTGCACGTGCAACAGGTTTGCACGAGGTCTTTTTCACGTGGAACCGGCACGCTGCTCGTCGGTTTGTCACGAACTATACTTGCAACGGCGCGCGCCTGCGGTTGCGTTGTGTGCGGCCACGGACCAAGGCTTTTGAGGTCGGTTTTGTAAGTTTATTAGCAAGGTTGTTCACCTACTTGGCTTTAACTACTTGAACCGTTAGAGGACCGCTGCACGACTAGATCTCCGGTGCTTCTCGTGCGTTCACCCCTAGTTCGATTGTTAGGGGACAAGACAGTCGCGGCTTTTTATGCGTTTGATAAGTGAGTTCGTCTACTATCATCTCTTTAGCTTCTTAGGTCGTCGAAGCCAATTCAATGCGTCATCCGTCCTTGCCAAGAGCAGGGTCCCTCGTCTTCGTTAACTTCCGTGCTCCAGTGGGCTGAGACCCAGTAGGACAAGTCGTCTTTCGTGAACTATACCGAGGTGTCGTCGCGTGTCATTCTTTGTTCTTCGAAATAGCTTATAGCTCTGTTTACTCCGATGCGCTGTAGAACACACATATGATATTATAGGTATACAATTTATGTTCCAATCCACTAATTCGATTGTATTCATGATTGTTAGTAAATTGATTAATTCATGGCAAAAGGACTTGGAGCTGTGACGTTCAATGTGCCAATTAGAAATAAATAATTATTTTATTGATTTATTATTTGTTATGCATTAATATGTGAGTATGTTTATTTAAATGTGAAATTTTATTATTTTACTTGAATTAGAAGTCTCAGTTAATTAATTTAGACTTGAGCCGTTAGARCCTGTCCTCTTCTTATTCAAATCTAAAATACAATTTGGAGTTCGATTTTGGGCCAGAAGAAAAGAAATAGATTTTAATTTAGTTAGGCTTAGTGGTTAAGTAATAAAAATGGCCCACGAAGAAATTTTAGTTAAGATTAAGTTAGCTTTCGAAAAAAAAACTATTTAAAGATGAAGATTACTATTCATCTTTTTCCCAAAGAAAATCCTAAACCTAAACCTCCTAACTATAGCCGCCGCCAATCGGCGCCTCCTCCCCTCCCTTTGCCCTTACCGATACCGGCCTTCCCACCCACTTTCTATCTCTCTCTCTCTCTCTCTCTCTCTCCCCTCTTTTCTACCGATGTCAAACGCCACTCCATCTCCTCCGTTCTCGTCAATGATCAGGCGCCTAGGCGATCAGGCGCCCAGGCACCACGACGCCCAGCGACCAGGCGTCTAGAAGCCCTGCGACCTGACTCCTCGGTGCCTGGTGACCAGACGCCCAGGCAACATGAGGACCAAGCGACCAAGCACCGTGTGCCATCTGCTTGAGCTAGTAGCGCACTCAGCACTTGCATGACTAAGACCGCCGTTCGCACGCTCGGAGCGTATTTCTTTCCCGAGCATGATTGATGCCATTACATCTTAGGATTCGAAGTGAATCTTTAGTTTCTTTATTTAAATTAACCGAATGACATAGATTTCGTATTATGTAATAATAATTAAGAAATAAAATAAGGAATAAGTTTAATTGAAATTTAAGTTAGTATGATAAAGTAAAAAGAAGGATATAATTCTAGAAATATATTGAAATATAATTTAGGATAAAATTAGGGTCTGTAGATAAAATAACATATATTATGATTACAATTATTATTGTTATTTTAAGAACAAATTAGGAGTCATGAAATTAAATTATACTATTAGTAGTTCAATTTTTATTGACATGCAAATTCATCTTGAGAAATTATTAGTTAAGGTCACCGTAGGAAAAACAATGAAGGTATTAACGGTAAACACCTGTGTTAAATAAACGTGTTTGGTTAAGTAAGTCTCAGATGAATATTCTTTGTATAATAATATTTGGATACTGTGGCACATTAACGTTGTGGGCAACCAAAGTACCCCGCTAGCGAAAGTAAACAAATTTGCTAAGGACTACAAGTAAGTAAATTCTCACATTCTCATTAATGTATATGTGTTGTTGTTATAATTAAATTGCTCTTAGGTGAATTGAATGTGTATTGCATCTGAGTTCTATGTAAGTAAATTCCGACATTCTTATTTAGTGATGATGCAAGTGTGTTGTTATCATGATTGAATCGCTATGTGAATTGAATGTGAATTCATAATGGATATTGAAGTGAATTTTTGAAAATCATCACATTCTCATTAATTATGATACGAGTGTATTGTTATTATGATTGAATCTTCTTATGTGAATTAAATGTGAATTGATGATTGCTCTTATGTGTTATAATGTGATATTACTTCCAGTATGTGAATGTTATTACTCATTGACATGTTAGAAATTTTAAGTTAAGGGTTCATGTGGTCCATGAGTATGTAGATTGCAGTAGTTGCATATTCTCTTGTATGGACATAATCAAACATCCGAGAAAGGAAATGTTTTTAAAGAATGAAATTTAGAAAAGTAAATGTTTTGAGGAATGAAGTTTTTAAAGATGTTATTTTTATGATGAATGATTTACAAACATTAAGGAGTTTGAAAAAGGCGTGTAAAGCCAAAGCCATGAAAGATGTGAGGGGGAAATGRGGCGTGAGGGACCGGCGCACCCGACCTAACCCTCTTATAGGGTGGGAAATTCATGTATTATTCACCTCCTATGAGGTGATATTCAGGAAAAGATTAAATATGTTAACCGTTTTGCGATTCTACCGATAGAAAATGTGATCGGGTTCCAAAGAATAATGGTCCACTGCAAGCTTAATGGYTAGGCATTACAACAAGTAAGCTCACGACTTTAAAGGAATAGAAATGTTTGAAAAGTTCTTACATTTTAAAAGGAAATTTTTTATGAGAAAGTTTATGAAATGGAAATGTTTAGAAAGCTTTTATTGAGAAAGTGAAATTATAACTCATGACATATAGGGCATTATTCATGCATTGATGCATGGGATTTGCTTACTGAACTTAGTAGCTCACCTATATCTTCTTATTTTACGTTTCAGGTGATGATTAACCAGATGATGCATGGAGATCGTTTGGGAGTAGGCTTTGATACCTAAGAGTCGYTCTGTTAATTAAATTTTTTTATTTATTTATGAACTTGTTAAAAGTTTAAAATTTATTCCTTTATTGTCAAAAGCTTCCGCTSAAATTTTAAATATATGAGAATTAAGTTGGTGACATTCTCGGATTAGGGTAGTTATGATATGGGGGTGTTACAATTAACTTCCCGGCTAGTGCYTTCTGGAGTGGATGCTGACACTTTTGTTGATTTCTATGCAATCACTGAATATTTTAACTCCTTTCCACTTTTCCAGGTTATGGTTTCGTAGTGCTCTTTTTCATCTCTTATGGGGTTCTCTATATCATTGGCCAGAGTGCCATATCATGTATGGTTTAATGCTGAAGCAATTTATTTTACTTGATTCTCTAGGCTTCTCAATGATGTGGCTTGGTTCTGAATAATTGCATCATTTCGGCATAAAGCCTACATCCCTGGGACTATGTCCATGTGTCAAACACAATTCACTAAATCCAAAAGTTCAAGGGACTTATACATCAATCATTCAATAAATTAAAATTTTTAATAAAATAAAAAACTCCCTCTACGTTGAATCTTGTAGCTATTGATAGATTGTCGAATTGTCTGTTGACGAATAAGAGTGAACAACGTCTTGTTCTTGCTGTTGGGAATTCTTTAGCTAGCTTCTCGAATCTTCTCAGGATAGGATCAATTCTCAATAGTAGGTTGAATCAACAACCAGAATAAATCCCAGCAAAAATACATTGAGTAAACATTTCTCAATATTTACTTACAAAACAAATACTAGTATATCAATCTAACATAGCAGGAATTTTTTTTTCTATACTTGTTTAATTACTACAGACTAACATTCCATGTTTTGTAGATGATCTTGCATGGATCAAAAGATTGAATAAGAGATAAATCAATAGTACAATTTCTAAAAGGATTGTGTATCCTTATCTAAAAAGATAATTCAGATATATTTGGATACATCATCTAAAAGATAACTCAAGTTTTACATTTAAATACGAAAACTTTGTATTATAAATTAATCCAACTTTGAGATCATGATATCTAGTGATAAGGTATAAAATAGATCTCCCCATGAGGACCCAAACTTATGTACTTACACTTTGCTAAAGGATTCCTTGCACATGTAGAAAGAATAATCAATGAATGCTTTTTGATAAAGTTCTTGGTGTTAAAAAAAATCCTAGAAGTCCTTTTATACTCCCTAAGGTAATAGTACTAAACCATTTTGAATCTAAACACATCTAGTTTGGACTTTTGAACCAGAACAGGAGAGTATCCAAGTATTGCCTAACCCCTTATAGAAGGATATTGGACTCATCATAAAGACTATTCGAACATGCAATAGGAGGTGTTTGGATATCGATGTTACACATGAATTCATTTCCAAGGAAACTTCTAAAGTCATAAATTTTATTGTAAATCTAATATTTATGCTTTCCCAATAGAGTAATACATATAAAACATTTGGAAAATATCTTATGCAAGAATGTAGAAAACTCTAGCAAGGAAATCAAATCTAAGTCTAAGTACAATCCAAGATATGAAGAATAGACTAGGTACTTAGATAAAACCTATAAACATCTAGATCTCTATGAATATAAATTGAACGAATTCACTTGAGTATATTTAAGATCTTGAAGTTCGATGCGTCATTGGAAGGTATTCAAACTTAACATAAACCAGCTTTGGACGTCCGAGGCAAGAACAAGTCCTGAGTATAAACCAAGTTCGAACGTAGTGCTTGAAACTATCGAACGTCCAAACAAAAGCCATATTTCATCCTAACCTTCATTAAAGGACCTCTAACTGACAATTGATGTACTTAGGACATCCAAAATGACTAGGTTTTGAGTCTAAAGTGTACACACTTATGGATTCACTTCCCGAAAGACATTTCTAAAGTCCTAAATGCTACTATAAGCCTAACATTTATGTTTTCCCAAAATAAAACATATATGAAACATTTGGAAAATATTTTATGCAAGGATAAAAAAAAGATCTAGAAAGGAAATCAAATCTAAATCTAAGTACAATTCATATGAAGAATAAATCTACGTACTTGGATAAAACCTACAAACAATTAGATCTCTGTAAAGATAAGTTGAACAACTTCACTTGAGTTCATTTAAGATCTTGAAGTCTATAAGGCTTGAGTTGGTTTTCCTACAAACGTTCATACACAATGTGAATATAAGTCATTATCAAAATAATTGCATAACTTTAGCAATATAAATATGAGGTTTACAGTATCCCCCTTTTTTATAGTGACAAACATATAAAGGCATCATACGTTTTGATATGAGACTGGAACACAATAATTGTGGGGTATGCATAAAGAATTTATATCACTCCCCCTCAACAATATATAGGTCTTATCAATGAAAAGATCAATAAATATAGTGACCTATAGTATGGTTTAAAGCATAGGATAAGAAAAATTTAAGCACATTAAAATATGGGATTTTGGAAAAAACATGGGCAGAGTTTCATAAGGCAAGGGAACCAGCTATCCCAAAAGCTTAAGCTGTTAGAATATGGCACTCCATTACTTATAAGCCTCAGGATCCCCCAAGTCCCACCTTACTTTCGCAAGGCGCACTGGACCCGGTACGTCGGGATTAGCTACTCCCCTCTTACCTGATGGGACCACTCTCTGGGACCACCTCACATGGGCTGACCAATGGATTCACGGGCTAACCAATGCCAGTGAAGTTTCGAGCCAGTGGGATTCGAACCTGGGTTTGCTCTGATACCATAAAGCAATGGAACTAGCTATCCAAAAGCTTAAGCTGTTAGAATACGACACTCCATTACTTATAAGCCTCAGGATCCCCTTATCCCAAAAGCTTAAGCTTTTGGGATAGCTGTTCCATTGCCTTATGGTCTCAAAGGCAACCCAAGTTCGAATCCCGCCACTAGTTTGAAACTCCACTTGCATTGGTCAGCGCAGTGAGTCCGTTGGTCAGCCCATGTGAGGTGGTCCCGGAGAGTGGTCCCGTCAGGTAAGAGTGGAGTAGCTAATCCCGACGTATTGGGTCCAGTGTGACTTGCGAAAGTAAGGTGGGACTTGGGGGATCCTGAGGCTTATAAGTAATAGAGTGCCATATTCTAACAGCTTAAGCTTTTGGGATAGCTGGTTCCATTGCCTCATGTATCTTTCTTATGATTTTGTAGTATACTCTGTTTAGATAATAAATAAATAGTTTTGCATTCATTTTTAATAGAAAATGTATGTTCAGAAGTCTTAATAGCATAATCAGTAAATATATCAAAAGAACCCTTTTGATAAAAAGTAGAAACATTAATTCTAGGAATGTTCGAATTATGCAGATCTTGTTCAATTTTAGCTATATTCAATTCTACTGTGTCAATTTCAAATGATTCTGGGTGTAAATCAGAATCAGATCTAATTTTAGAATTCTCTACAGACTTTCCTTTAAACAAATTTAATACTTTAGACATCATTTTAATTACTAATTACTCTACGGAATCAATGGAGTCTYTGGCAAAGATAACGTCCGTTGGTCAGCTCGTGGAAAGCCGATGGTCAGCCCGAGTGAGGTGGTCTCGATGAGTTGTCCTGGCGAGGCTTCTAAGGAAACTTCAAAAGATTATGCAAGTAATTAGTAATTAAAATAATGTTTAAAACAGTCATTTATTTAAAAGAAATCTGTAAAGTTTTCAGAAACTTGGCTCTGATACCATTTCTAAACATAGGATCTATTTCTGAAAACTATTTAAAATGTTTAAGCTGTTTAGCAAGTACGTGGAAATCTGGTAAACCAGAAACAGAGGTTCTACGAAGAGAACTTGAGGCCTATATACTCTGCTAAACAACTATAGTAAATGTAAAAATATTTGAGAGATAAGAGAAATCATCTTATTTTGAGAGAATTCGTGAGATTGTTCAAAGAGAGGCTATCAGGTCCTGCCTCCTCATTTCATTTCATTCATCTTATATAGAAATCTTACAATGATACAATCATTCAATAGTAGTACAACAATTTCAAAAGAATCTATAGTACAATAATTCTAACATCTTTGGATGACAAACTTAAGTGGAAAGGTCTCTTCTTTTCATAAAGTCTTCATATGGTCTTCATATTGTTTGTCTGCCATTCTATCAAAATCTTTTCCTTTAGTCACTTTTAGCTTTATCTATTCAGAAATTATTGTCCTCTTGTCACATCTTCTTTTCAGAGTGTTGTCAAGTCTTCAATAATGGCCTTCTTTATGTCATATCTCTTAAAAAAGTAYTCTTGAGGCATCTGCGAAAGTGGTCCTCCGAAAGGGTCAAATTCATCTGTGGTAGAGTGTCTAGGAGAATCTTCTTCTTTGACAAGATCTTGATACATCTTTTCTAGGTTTTTTTTCATGTTTTCAAGTTCCTTCATCTTTTCTGCTTTGCTTTTCTGTGAAGAGTTTGATCCTTTTGCTGATGATTTCTGTTCATTCCTTTTGGCTTCATCAAACTGAGTCCACCATTTAATATCGACTGTTCTTGCTAAGCTTGTCTGTCCAAKTCTGTTTGATGTCTTTGTGTATTGCCATACAAGTATCCATGGAAATTTAGTTAAAAAGAAAAATGTCATTTGTTTTTCTATTTCAGAGGTAAATTTTGAAGGAATTTTCATAAAGGATTTGTATCTGTTTAGCATCTCAGGAGGAAGAACATTTGGAGTAATTCCAAATATTTCCCACCAGTCATAGAACCATCTTGGAATGGGTGTCAAAAAATCCATCTTCAATTGAATAAACCATGAATGTATGTAAGGTCTAATTAGTAAAAACTTTTCCCAAGCATTAATTAATCAAAATAAGTGAATGCTGAAGGTTTCATGTTAAAGGATGCTGGAAAAGCAATAGGAGTAGTAAAATTAGAAGTCTTCCAAGTTTTAGGAGTAAGAATCTGTAGTATACGAACTTTTAAATAAGCTAACTGTTCACATCCAGGTTTTTCTTTATCAGGTTGCATGGCATGTTGAGTATCAAATGATTTTGTAAAAATAAGGATGGCTTCATACCATTCCTTAGTCTTCAAAGGATTGTTAGAAATGTAGTGAAAGTTTGTGTATAGGTAAATAGAGAAAATATCTTTAAAAGATAATTTCTCATGATCATCTTCTAAGGTAATAATCTGTGTAGGTGTTTTTTCAAACCGTTCTCTTTGTTTGACTTGTCCATCTATTGTAGAAGTTGGTGCAGATGATGTGGAAGGTAGTGCAGGACACTCAGCTAATTTAGAGAATACGGCTTCTTTAAAAGTATTTGGAGAGGTTGTTTGTTCTAATGCTGTAGCTGATCTGTTTATAAATCTGGTTGGTGGAGAAGGAGGTCATTGAGTTAAAGCTAACTATCTGTTTTGTTGTATYGGAGTGGGTGCTCTAGGTCTATGACTCATGTTTTTCCTATAAAAATTCTCTCGTCAGATAATCAGGTAAAGAATTRTTTTTTCCTTTAATAAATTCAGTATCAAAATCAAATGCAGATAAAATCTCTTGCCATCTAGCAAATATTTGTTTAGAAACTAAATTTTTAACATCCTTTTCTAAAACATCTTTATAGTCTATTCTTAATAAAAATTTCTTATTAATCAAATCATCTTGAAATTTGGTTATACATAAAACTATAGACAAAATTTCCTTTTTAATTGTAGAATAATTCTTTTGAGAAGAAATCCAAATACCTGAATGAAATCTTACCAACTGTTCAATGGAAGAATCTGGTAATCTCTGTTTAAGAATTCCTCCGTAACCCAACTCAGAGGCATCCGTCTCAACCACCATTAAGGWGTCTGGATAAGGTATCTGTTCTTCTGACCAYGGGATTGCATTTTTCCTAAGTCTTTTATACAAAGGTTCTGCTATAATTCTTAAATTCTTAATAAAATCTGAAACATAATTTAAACATCCTAAAAATCTTTGTAATTGATGTTTATCCTTTATGTCATCTAAAAATTTATCTCCAAAACTTATTGCTCTACAAATTGGTTTGTATGTTCCTTGATCAATTCATGACCTAAAAATCTACACGTAGTCTGAAATAATTTCATTTTAGATGCTGATAAAACTAATCCATTTCTTTTAATGGTCTTATAGAATATATGCAAATGCTTAAAATGTTGTTCAAAAGATTTGGAAAAAACAAGCACATCATCAATATAAGATTGCTTTTACTGTACCTTTTGAACATTACGAATGGAATGTAATGCCATTTAGATTAAAAAATGCTCCATCAGAATTTCAAAATATGATGAATGAGATATTTACTTCTTATACTGACTTTTGTATAGTCTCTACAGACCTTCCTTTAAACAAATTTAATGCTTTAGACATCATTTTAATTATTAATTACTTACAGTAATCTTTTGAATTTTCCTTAGAAGCCTTACTGGGACCACTCACCGGGAGCACCTCACTCGGGCTGATCATCGAATTTCCACGAGCTGACCAACGGACGTTATCTTCGCCAGAGACTCCATTGATTCCGTAGAGTAAATAGTAAATAAAATAATGTTTAAAACAGTCATTTTTTTAAAATAAATCTATAAAGTTTTTAGAAACTTGGTTCTGATACCATTTCTAAACCTAGGATGCATTCCTGAAAACTATTTAAAATGTTTAAGCTGTTTAGCAAGTACGTGGAAATCTAGTAAACCAGCAGCAGAGGTTCTACGAAGAGAACTTGAGGCCTATATACTCTACTAGACAACTGTAGTCAGAATGTAAAAATATTTGAGAGATAAGAGAAATCATCTTACTTTGAGAGAATGCAAGATTGTTCAAAGAGAAGCTATCAGGTTTTTGACTAACATCCTGTATATTTTCTAAATTCCAATTAAAATCATTCTGTAATAATTTATCCCCAGGTATAGTTCTAGGTATATAAGTATTTGTATGTTCAGAATTAGCTTCAAATAATAACGATTCACCTATTCTTGATATTATCTTAGCTTTAGGAGCTAAAGTATTCATTATTTTATAATAAACTTATAAACTAATCCTATTGACTTAGATCTATCTAAAGATAAATTTTTAGTTTGTATATTTTCATCTGTTAAATCTACAGTAAAATTCGGATAACAATTAYTGTATACTGGACTATTAGCCACATTAGATTCTAATACAGCTAATAAAGAATGTTCAAATTTACTATCTCTAGTGTCTCTTAACATAATCAATATTGGAATGTCTAAGCCTRACCGAAACATAAGCTTAACAACTATCTGTACCAATCCTATATGTAAAAATCTACATTTCTTACGATGTTGTAGTATACTCTGTTTAGATAATAAATAAACARTTTTCCATTCATTTTTAATAGAAAATGTATGTTCAGAAGTCTTAATAGCATAATCAGTAAATATATCAAAAGAACCCTTTTGATAAAGAGTAGAAACATTAATTCTAGGAATGTTCCAATTATGCAAATCTTGTTCAATTTTAGCTACATTCAATTCTACTATGTTAATTTCAGATGATTCTGTGTGTAAATCAGAATCAAGTCTAATTTCACTATTACATTATTAATATTCTTTCCTTTATCTAAATTTAAGTTTTCTAATTTTTTAGTTATTTCTTTTAATAACATATCATCATTTTTTAAAGTAAAATTCTGAGAATTATCTAGTCTAAATAAAGGTTGTTTTGGATTAATTTTCTGAGGAGGTTTACTAATAGAAGGGCTATCTAATTTATTTACCTGTTCTGATAAACTATGTAGTTTCTGATTAGTGTAATTATTTTACTGATAGATTTTATCTATATCATTTAACGTAGGCTGAGAGTCTTCTTTTCTATTTTTAGGTGTTGCCTTAAAAGGACTTGCTATTATAGTATTTCCATTTACATTTAATGTAATTTCTTCTAATGGAGGGTCTGCTGAACTAACATTTTTCCCAGAAGTAGTATTCCAATTTTGTAACATATTAACTTCATTATTATATTTTTTTCACTGTTCTTGATTTTTTAAATATCTATCTAACCAACTGAAAAATTCTAAATGTACATGTAGCCTATGCATTTCATCATACCATACTGTTCCTATATCCTCTCTTTCCCTAGGGGAAACGTTTAAAAAAACCAATCTCTTTTTTCTGTTTTATCTTCAGCATAAAACCATTTTCTTAATAAATCATTATTTAATTTTCCAATTATTACTAATAATCATATTTAATGAAGGGAGTAAGTCAGGTGCCATCTGACTTGTAGTCGGACTATAATTTGTAGATTCTCTCATACTTTGGGATCTAAAAGAATATATAAGTTGAGGAATAGTTCTATCAAAATCTACACTATGTAATTTTGTTTTATCTTCATTTTCAGAAGATGATTCTATAAATCTACTATTAAATTTTCTTTTAGTAAAATTTAATTCTACTGAGCCATTATTATATTCTGTAATGTTTGATAATCTTCCTAGTTCTATTTTATTTTCTGGCCTTTGACTAACATCCTGTATATTTTCTAAATTCCAATTAGAATCATTCTGTAATAATTCATTCCAAGGGATAGTTCTAGGTATATAAGTATTTGTATGTTCAGAATTAGCTTCAAATAATAACGATTCACCTATTCTCGATACTATCTTAGCTTTAGGAGCAAAAGTATTCATTACTTTATAATGAACTCTATAAACTAATCCTATTGATTTAGATCTATTTAAAGATAAATTTTTAGCTTGTATATTAACAGTTAAAGTTTTTAACATATTTTCATCTGTTAGATCTATAATAAAATTCGGATAACAGTTACTGTATACTAGATCATTAGCCACATTAGATTCTGATACAACTAATAAAGAATGTTCAAATTTACTATGTCTAGCATCTCTTAACGTAATCAATATAGGAATGTCTATGTCTAACCGAAACATAGGCTTAACAGCTATCTGTACTAATCCTATATGTAAAAATCTATATTTCTTACGATGTTGTAGTATACTCTGTTTAGATAATAAATAAACGGTTTCACATTYATTTTTAATAGAAAATGTACGTTTAGAAGTCTTAATAGCATAATTAGTAAATATATCAAAAGAACCTTTTTGATAAAAAGTAGAAACATTAATTCTAGGAATGTTCCAATTATGCAGATCTTATTCAATTTTAGCTATATTCAATTCTACTGTGTTAATTTCAGATGATTCTGGGTGTAACTTTAGCAATATAATTATGAGGTGTACAATATCCCCCTTTTTTATAGTGACAAACATATAAAGGCATTGTACGTTTTGATATGAGACTGGAACACAATAATTGTCGGGTAATGCATAAAGAATTCCCCCTCAACAATATATAGGTCTCATCAATGAAAAGATCAATAAGTATAGTGACCCATAGTATGGTTTAAAGCATAGGATAAGAAACACTTAAGCACATTAAAATATAGGATTTTGGGAAAAATATGGGCAGAGTTTCCTGTTTATTTTGAACATTTTCCAAGCATAAAGATTTCTATATCACAACAAAATCCCAAACTATCTATCTCAAACATTTATAAGTAAGACCCTCCCTTACTATAAGCGGTTCACGTCAAAGAGGTTTTCGAGAATTGTGTATTATAAGATAAAACAATTGAGCACATATGCAATTGTCATAAGGATACATATGTAAATAACTCAATAAGTCAATTACAATATCAAGAAGCAGAATCCATCATATTGCAAAAAATGAGTTAAGTAAAAGGTATATAATCATAAAAGTATCACATAACTACATTATCGCTTAACTCAGAACCTACATTTTACTCCCCCTTTGGAGTTATCAAAAAGAGTGGAGGGATCACCAAAAGGCATTTTTTTGTAAAGATCACACATTCTCATATATGGGACTCATCCAATCATAAATGCAACAAAGTACAATCACAAGTAAAAGTTTGTAATAAAAGTAAATGAAGACACAATAAACTTGTTTGGATGTAGCCTTTGGAGCATAATGTTCTTCATTTTTAGTAGCAATGTTAGTGGCAGTCATCTCAATAGGAATATTAGCGTTTTGCACAGTACTTGCACTTGCAGATTAAGCTTGAATTGCACTTGATGAATGTGCTTGAGATGTATTSCTTCCAATTTCTTCTATCCAAAKGAGTCCCTTGTTCTTCCTTAGATTCTTCATGTATAATACTCAGAGGGTTACCTTCCTTGTTACGTGGACCACCTTTCTTTGCTCTTTTCTAGACATTTGAGCTTCTGGTCCTTCCTTTTGCTTGGTAAACAAGTTGTGATGGCTGCTTGGGCTTAGGAATAGGTTTACTCTTTGAGTTTGACTGAGTTGGTAACTTTACTTGATCATTTACAGAAGCAAGAGTGCTTTGCACAGTAAGTTTCATTTCTCCTTCTTGTGCCTTGGTAATATCTTCAACTGTGAAAGTCTTACTTTTCACAATTGCAATTGTCTTTTTCTGGACATTCTTTTGTCCAGTTTCATCTCTCTTCACTTTCTCAATTCCCACTCCTATAGCTTGCTTGTTTTCCTAAGAAACCTTAGAAGCTTCCTTTTGAATTGGTTCCTTTCTTGATTTATTCATCTCAGTCTCCACAATCTATTTTAATCTTGCTTTAATAGCCTCTTCTCTGTCATCTTCATTTTCTGAAATAGTTTGCTGTGGATTGCTTGATGACATCAGCCTTTCTTCTAATTTTCTCTTGAGCCTAGGCTTGGTTGTATCATCTATGCGAACAGTTACATATTTTTTTATTTCCTCTTAGCTCTATAGTGTACTACAATCTTCCAATTAGTGCCTCTTTATTTTCCTCCATGACTTCAATAATCCCTTCATGCTCATCATCAAGGGCCGAAACAAGATTATGATTTCTTTCTTCTTCCTTTTCATTCACTATTAGCATGGAAGTCTCCATGTTCTGGAGTAGATCATTTATCTTCCTTTCTTGAACACTTAGTTTTGTACATATAAAGCTCATGGTGCATTCAAATTATCAAATATGAGGTGTGGTAGATCTTACATTGCATCAAACTTGTCATGTATGGTTAAATTCCTGCTTGAACWTTTTTTTTCCAACTTTTCTTCTTCTTCTAGTGCTTCTCCTTCTTTTCCTTGAGGACTATCCATTTTCAGGAATCCTTCTTCTTTCTGTTCTTCATCTTTAGTTTCTTCTTCAATTGAGGCTTGAGCTGCAAAATCATGCATTAATTTTCTTCGAACATCGTTATTTTCTGCATTTCTTTATTTCGTTCTCTTAACTACTTCCGAGTAATACCAAACTCCTTGAACTTTTCTCAGCCTCATTCTCTTAAGAGCTTCATCATTTAGTATTTCTAGGTCACTTTCTCCATCAAGTAGTAGCACATTCCAAGCCTTGAAAAGTTTATGTGAGAAATCCTCCAAGTTTCTGTTTTTAGTCTCTTTTGCTTGATTCATGTGGTTCAACATTAAAACTGCAAAATCTATTGGCTTTCTCTTTGCCATCATTTACGTCATGAACAAGTGCATTAGGCTATTTGAGGTTATGTGACTTCCATTTGGCAGTAAAATTGTTCTTACAATCCAATCAAAGACTTTATGCTCGACAATAAAGAATATGGTTTCTCTTTTCTTGGCATTTGTAAAGCTTCTACTGTCACACCTCCCAGATTAGGAACCTTATCCTAACCCAAGAATGTCACCATTTACTCACTGATAGGAATTTGTGGAAGCTCAAAAGAATTAAAACCAAATAAGATATACTTAATAATAAACAAAAACCATTATAATCAACAACCATCTTAATCTATAATATTCATTCAAAATAACTTCAGGGTATCTTGGTTTGTCCACAAGGGACCTCCTCACACCATCTAGCTACACATCATCTGAAATGCAAATATGAGAAATGGAATGAGCTATACAGCCTAGTAAGTAAACCTCATGCATGAATGCGTAAACATGTCCTACATGTCATGAATTATAAAATCCCATTTTCTCAATGAAAACCTTCAAAACATTCCCTTTTTGAAATCTCTTTACAAAACCTTTCCTTCAAATTATATAATTTGTAAAACATTCCATTTTCCTTCATTCGTGAGCTCACTAGAGTGTAACGCCTAGCCATTAAGCTGCAGTGGGCCATTTGTTCTTTGGAACCCGATTACATTTCTATCTGTAGAACCGCAAAGAGGTTAACGTTCCTTTACTTTTCTTTTTTGTCTTCACCTCCCAGAGGTGAATCATTACCTCCCTCCCAGAGGATAGGTTCGGGTGCGCCGGCCCCCATGCCTCATTTCCCATTCACATCTTTCATGGCTAGGTTTATACTCCTTTCCAAAAACTTTAACATTTTCCTGAACACGTTACAATTTATAAAATATATTCCCTTTCAAAATTTCATTTCCTAAACCATTCACTTTCTAAATGTATGAATGGCTTATACTATGAATAATGTAGAACACTTAACTACATGCCCATGACATGAAATGCATACCATTGTATATAATATATCATTCGACATAAAAACAGTACAGGATATAAAACACATGAAACATTCCACATAATTAACACACCTCATAATATAATTCCAGACTGCCACCACATAACACACAACACATATATGTCAATGAGAATGAGAGAATTTATTTACGTAGAACTCAGATAACAATAACACATATACGTTAATGAGAATGTGAGAGTTTACTTACATACACATTCAATTCATGTAAGAAGATTCAATCATAATAACAACACACTTATATCACCACTAAATGAAAATGAGAGAATTTAATTACCCGGAGTCCTTTACGTTAAAGGTTTCTTATTTAAATCTCGAAGTGAAATCCTTCGACYGTTCTCAATGTTAGGGCACTCGAATCAACCTATTTGTGATTACAGAAAGAAAGCTTATTTAGTTCAATCGCTCCAACTTAGATATATAGGGTTCATTCCAAGAATGTCATTTTGTCAATTATAATCCCAATACTTAGTCTCACATTTACCATTATCATGTCTTTTAAGTGTACAATTTTCAGAGCTTTTCTGTCGAGTATCAAACTTAATTTTGGTTCTTACACTTTTACTTTGATTATAATTGTTATATAGTTCATAAATTTCATATTATTAATAATATTTCACGCTTTTAAGTTCCACCCAAAGTCCAAGAGTAATACGAGATATGTTTCGGGTCCTTCGGGCGTCGTGTGGTGTCATGCAGAGGTTTGGTCGGTTGTGTTGGGGCGGTTAGGGTTTTGTGAGCATATGGCGTCCGCTTTAGCAGCGCATGATGAGAGAAGAAGAAGATAAGGAATGGTCTAGGAGTTTTTAGTTTTTTTTATTATTATTTTTTTTATTCTTGGCCGTAACCTAAAACTCGGTCGGTTGTTCGCACTCCAAATCTAACCCAATATTCTGTAATATTAATTTATAACGGCTTCTTTATGAAAAGCCAATACTCTCGATACACCAAAAATAGGTCCCTATTGGGTCACGGCCGTTTAACCCAAACCAATTAACTCTTATTTCGAAGGACATATATTGTCTTTCTTATCAAAACGTGCATTTTAAAAATATTAATCACATATAAAATGTCCAACCCTAGTTGGCACACAATTTCACAAGATCAAATAAAAATTCATAAAAGTAAAATCCTGGGTGTTACATCTACCTTGTGCAAAAATTGCACTGAGTTCCTCCTTATTGAAGTCCGCCAATGGACATTCCTTGTTCACCCCGTAATATTTTATTCCTCCAACGAGCACATTTGCAGCTAAGTTTCCTCTGTCTAAGTCCTATATTATCTACTTGTTTCTTACTCTGCAAACCAAGATAACAAATTCAGTCTCCTCATCAACATTCTTTGTAAGGTTGGTATAAAACTTGTGAATTAAGTCATAGTAGATATCTTGATTTATATTTAAAATATTATGCCAGCCACATTCGTTGAAATAAATCTATAAATTTGAATGAGTCCAGTACCTCATCTGAAACTATTCTGCAAGGAATAATGCTCTTGTTCTTCGACCTAAAATCTTAATATTTGACACGCTTTTATTTGTCAAAAACCTCGGAGTATGTGTTGTGGGTTTCCTTTTCATAATTGTCTTTAGTTTTCCCTTTTCTACTGCAGTAGAAGGTGTGTTCGTTGTTGTTGCCACGTCTGTAAAGCCTGGATTTTTAAGTGTAATAGCTTGTGGAAACATGGGACTTTTGTTCGCAATGAAGTATAAAACGTGACTGCAGCTCATATGCAAGAAAAAAAAAATTTATGTTTAGATTGTTTGAAAATAGAGGGTTTTAATTTGGACTTTTGGAAATGATAGTCTGATAAAAGTTGATCATTACTTCGGACTAAGTCATTCAAACGTCCAAATTGACCAATTCATGACGCTAGGTACACATATTAGTCATGAAATTTAATGATTCCTAGTGAACTTCTAAGCACGGAAAACCTTTCCTCAGCAAAGGCTTCATAAATATATCCGCAATTTGATCATTTGTGCAAACCAATACAACATAAATATTACCTTTTTGTACATGAAATGATCTCTTTGGAAATTGTGTTTGATTTCCATATGCTTGGTCCTAGAGTGTTGAATGGGATTTTTGGTCAAGTTGACTACACTAGTAAATAGACATATTCACAAAGTCAAGGCCATAATCAATCAAAGTATATTAATCTAAAATATTACTGCACAAAAATATCCTACAACAATATATTCGGCTTCCACCTGTAGATAAAGCAACACTATTTTTCTTTTTTATGTGTCAAGATACTAAATAATGTCCTAGAAAATTACAAGTCCCACTAGTACTCTTTCTTTCTACCTTACACTCTGCATAATTGGCATCTGGATCGCATTTTGGATACCACAAGCCAAAAGCATAAGTGCCAACAAGATATCTTAAATACATTTAACAATACATAAATGAGATTCTTTAAGCCATGATTGAAATCTAGCATATATGCATACGACACATAATATCTAGACTASTAGCTATCAAATAGAGTATACTACCTATCATACCTCAATATTTGGTCTCATCAACCTTTTTACCTTTCTCATCTTTGTCAAGTTTCATGGTTGTGTTCATAGGTTTGCTAATTTTGTTTGGATTCTCCGTTTCGAATCTTTTGAGCAATTCTTTGGCATATTTAGCTTGATTCACAAAGGTGCCTTGAGGGATTGTTTTGATTTGTTGTCCAAGAAGGAATATAARCTCTGCCATCATACTCATTTCAAATTCGTGTTGCATAATCATGGAGAACTCTTTTGCACAAAGACTCATTAGTAGCAYCGAATATGATATCATCCACATAAATTTTCACAAGTAACAAGTGTTTTGAATATTTTGATCTTATCAAGAGAGTGGTATCTAATTTTCCTCTAGAAAAACCATTTGCAACAAAATATAAACTTAACCTCTCATAGCGAGCTCTTGAAACTTGTTTCAAACCACATAAATCTTTTGTCAATTTGAAAACGTAGTTTGGATACAATTTATGAATAAAACTGGGATGTTGTTCAACATACACTTACTACTCCTCAATAAAGCCATTTAAGAAAGTATTTTTCATGTCCATTTGAAAATTTTAAAACTACTTTAAAAGCATGCAAAGGCCAGTAGCATATAATATATTCAAGTCTAGCAGTGGGGAAAAATGTTTCATTATAATCAGTACCCTATTCTTAATTGTACCGTTGAGCTACTGATCTAGTCTTATCCTAGCAACTTCACCATCCTCATTATGTTTGTTTCTAAAAACCCTTTAGTCCCTATTACCAGATGGTCTTTAGGTCTAGGTAAAATACCCCATACATGGGATCTTTCAAACTGATTCAACTCTTCTTCCATGTCAACAATCCAAAAAGCATCATGCATAGTACTATCAACACAAGTAGGCTCAATTTTGGAAACTAAAGTAAAGTTATCAATAAATTGCCTACTAGTTCTTAGACCATGTGCGGAATCACCAATAATTTGTTCCTTTTGATGGATTACTTGTATCTTCATTCCTTTGGCAAGTTGTTTTCGGGTTGATCTTGATTCTCCTCAACTTGTTGATGCACATCATCATATTTATCTTCTTCCACATTTTCTTCAAGATTCATTTGATCAGCTATCAAAAGAAGAACCAATTTCCTCATCATCCTTTCTTAAAGAATAAGCAATAGATTCATTAGATGTAACGTCTATAGATTCCATAACAACAAGTGTATGTTTATTGCAAATTCTATATGCTTTCCTATTTGAAGAACAACCAAGAAATATAGCCTGATCAGCTTTGCCATCAAATTTACCAAGGTTATTTCTATCGTTTAACACAAAATACTTGCAATAAAAAAATTTGAAATATGAAATGTATGGTGTTTTTCAACAATGAGTATAACGAATAGGGAACATGCCATTTCTTGAAAAGTACGATTTTCCTCTCAACAACGCCATTTAATTGCAGGGTTTTAGTTGCTAAAAAATTGTGAGTGATACCAAGTTCGTCACAAAGGGAAGTAAAATCTTTGTTGTAAAACTCTCGACCATTATCACTTCTAATAGAAATAATTTTGTATCAATGGAGTTTTGAACACATTTGTAAAACTTTACAAATCACAAAGTGTATCATCTTGCTGGCAAGATATAATAGCCAAGTAATTCTAGAGTAATCATCAACGATCACATAAGCATATTTCTTACCACCTAAGCTAGCTCTCCTCTTGGGACCAAATAAATCCATGTGAATAAGCTCAAGAGGCTGAAAGTGGAAATCATCTTTCTTTGGGTTTGAAAGAAGTTTTGATCTTCCAACAAGTCCATACTAACATGTCCTAATCTTTTATGCCATAAATAAGAATCATCAATTTTAATGGTAAGAATTTAACAGCTTGAGCAATAAATTCTTCCAAATAAAAGAATRTACATCCCCAGATCTATTTGCAACACATTTAACCTTGTCACTGCTCATATCAATAATTTGACAAGTATTTTTGCCAAACAGCACTTTATATCCATTACCACATAATTGGCTATTGCTAATGAAGTTGTATTTCAAATCATCAACTTTAGATTTTTTTTGCTTGTGTAAACCTCAAATTGGTTATACTATGATTTTGATAATGAGTTATACTCAGATTGTGTATGATTGTTTATAGGAACACAAACTCAAGCTTTATGGACCTCAAAATCTCAAATGGACTCAAGTGAAGTTGTTCGACTTATTTTTGTAGAGATCTAGATGTTTGTAGGCTTTATCTAAGTACATAAGTTTATTCTTCATATCTAGAATGTACTAGACATTGACATGAAGGTCCCCAGTTCCTCAGTTACTGAAGGGCAAYGAAGTAGGTTTCTTTCATAATTTTTYCCTTAATTTTTCACAAACCTTCCCCCAATCTTATATTTTTGCACAATAAGTAATGTTGTTTCTTTATTGAGTAAGTTTAGTTTCCTAATATTTTATTTGTAAGAATTTTAAGGTCAACCTTTATCTCTTTAGGTCTTATTCCAATTAAAATTACTAATCATTTCTAGAAATTTACTCAATCAAGGCTCTATTTGTGCCAGAGAATCCTTGTGTCAAAAATGCTCTCTCACACTAAGTTTACTAAGGATGTCCTAGTGTTCTTAAAAAATTAAGCTTTAGAATATGTTACAGCATAGAAAACTATTTGGCTAACTAAACTCATCACCAGGTCAAATCTCATCATTTATCATTCATCCTTATTCATTTGTTTTAATTTCTTTGAGCCTCAAAATATTCACAAGAATAAAATCAAGCTGGTCTCAAAAGTTCAAGTTCTCAGATGTTGAACCAGAAGTTGAAGGTGTGAAATCCATGATGATTGCTTTGATGCTCTGTACTCCTCAATAATCTACCAAAATACTATTCATTCTTCCACTTCTCCAATAAATTTTCTAGAAACCAGATGATTCTCTATTCTGGCTTTGATACCACTCGCGAGGTTAAACAGCAGACAACTAAGATGTCAACAAACACTTAGAAGGATCTCGAAGAGATACATAATCTACTTCAGATAAGCATGATGTTTTTCCTACTAATAGTGGTCAAGCTACTTTCAGAGGCACTCCCTGGCTTATTTCGCCTCTATGCTGCCTTCAGAGACTACTCTCACTTATCTATAGTAATAAACAACTGCTTACAGACCACAACAAGGATCTCGAGAGCTGAATATTCAAATGAATACTTAAGAAGAAGAAAGAATAGTAGAATGGAGACTAGAGAGTTTCAAGAGACTAAGTGTTTAGCAAAACATCTTTTTATTTTAACTTCAAAATAAAGACTATCTGAAAACGAGTTACAATTCAGTCTCTAAAATTGAGTCTTCAAGTTCATTTGCCTAAAAATGTTATAACTGAGCCCTTATATAGAGGGCCGACTTCAAACTTCTATCAACCAGTACAAAATAAAATATAAGATCACACTTAAAGTAACTTTAGTAAAGTTACTTTTACAAAAGCTGACATCGACCAAAGTAACTTTTAATAAAGCTACTTTTACAAAGATGATGTCGACTAAAGCTGATAAAGTGAAAAGCTACTTTAATAAAGCTAACACTGACTCAAGACAAAACAATAATAGTAACTTTAATTAGTCATAACTGTGATACTCATAATATTCTTCAGAAAATGGATCCTTTCAGTAGATGCCATGTCTGTCCCAATGTATTTCAAATTCTTTATCAAGAATATCATCTTCTTGAGGTGCTATGGCTTCTGAAAGAGACTTTGGAGCTAGCAGGCTAGTATTGGGTTCCATTTCATATCCTGGGGGAATATATGGTATATATTTCCCAGCATAGATACATAAGAACACAAATGCTTGAAAGCCTGTTTGTCCTTTTCCAAAGCTTCATAGTATTTGTAAAGATGCTTTATTTCTGGATGAGGTCGAGCTTTGAAACTATACGAGACARGAGAAAGTTTTTTACCCACTAATTGATAAGGTCACTTCAAAATGAGATACATAAATGGAGGTTGTGTAGAATCTATAACTTTGTCCAACCATTCTGTAGGAGTAGCATACCATATAAAATAGTTCCATAGATAATCTCTACAGTTCTTTGGCTCTGTCAAATATGATCTCAAATCATGGGTACTAATCTTTATAGCGTGATAGAATAAGACTGAGAACACCATAAATAATAATAATAATTTTGAGTTAAACCTGATAAGACATTGGTTACATTTTCCCCATGATATTCAAAATCAAAATTGAGATTTAGGAAGGCTTCTTTTTGTTCAAGATAATAAGCATGTAGATAATAATTTAAATRTGTGTTTGCATGCTTAATTATCTGAGGGATAGAAGGATATTCAGGTAATCCTGGATGAAACATAAAATTATGATGACTTGGAGGATTAACCATGAATATAACAGGTTYTGGATGAGAACACTGGCTCAATATCAGGTTGGCAAGTATAAAAATGTTTTCTCTCGAGTTGGCCTATATGAATGATTCTCTCTTTGGCATAATAGAGAGGTCTTTGTTTTGGATAATAAGTCTGCAAGTATATTATGTTTTCCTTTGATGTGTTGGGCATTAAACTGATATYTGGAAAACCAATCTTTTAATCTCAGTAATTGGGCTTGAGGTATCATTTTTTTTTTTTTTGAAATCAAGGATTTTGGGAAATGATGAATTATCCATGTGAACAATAATTCATGACCTATCAAATGAAACTCAAAGCATTTAATATCATTTTTGACGGCCCAGATCTCTTTGATTATGGTGTGGTAATGCTTCTCTGCATCCTTGAACTGACTTCTAGCATGTCCACTATAGTGTTTTTCTCCATTGACTTCCTCAGTAAAATGGCACCCATTCATCACTTCCATTGTTTGTAAGATCCTGAGACCTGTGGTTGGAATCCTAAGTGGCATTGGCTGCTTACACATTTCCTTGAAGACRTTGACGGCTTTGGTTTGAGCTATGCCCCAAGTGGGCAGATTTTTCTTTAAGAGTGTGGATAGTTAGCTTGTACGGTGAAAGACTTTTGGCAGGAAAGTTTTTATGTAGTTGATGATATCAAGGAATTTTTGAATCTCATTCTTTGAAAGATTTTCATCAGGAAACTAAGGAAGGTTTTCAACAAGATGATGTCCTGGATGAATATCTTCATTGGCAATTTTCATGCCAAGGTATTCTACTTCAGAAAGACCTATGTGGCTCTTTTTCTCTGAAAACATGATACCATGAGAATTAAAAATATCAAAGAATYGGGGGATAAGTTTCTCATGATCTAGCTCATCCTTACTGAAGAGAAGGATATCAATAATGTATACCAAAATAGTAGATAGAATTGGCTCAAAGATTCTTCTCATCATTTTTTGAAAAAATAGATGGAGCAATCTCTAAACTAAATGGCATGACAGTCTATTGATATTGAGCATTAGGAATACAAAAAGTTGTTAGTGCATCATTTAATGTACAGTTTACAAACATGTAACATTCTTCAGGAACAATTYCTAATTGCCAAAAACCTGCTTTTAAATCAAATTTTGAAAAAACTTTTGCCCTTTTAAATGTATAAAAAGATTTTGTATACTGGGCAAAGGAAATTTATCATCCTATAAAAATTGATTTAAAGGCTTATAATCTATGACAAATCTCTTTTTCCCTTTAATCTCCTCACACTTCACTCCATCAAACTTACAAACATAAAATCGAATAAATAGAAACACTCCACATCAAATTAAAATTTCACATAAACTAAGAGGAAAATAATTCACACAAAATCACAGAAAATAACAAAGCAAAAACAATTGAAATCAAAGGAATTAAAATTTAAAAGAAAAATAAAACTTATTCAATAATGGGTTGCCTCCCAGTAGTGCTTAGTTTAAAGTCCATAGCCAAACTTTGTTATGGCATCTTTCACTTCGTCGAGGGGTAGTCTTCCTTTCTTTCAGCTTATCTCCCCAGTAGTGCTTGATCCTATGGYCATTTGCAATTAATGTTTGTCCAGTCTTTTCATCCCAAAGCTCAAGCGCATTATTAACAAACATTTTAGTGATTTAAAAAGGTCTAGATCATATTATCTAAAAATTACCTGGAAAAGACTTTCGCTTTGAGTTGTACACCAACACTTGTTGCCCTGGTCGAAACTCCCTTCTTTGGATCCTTTTTACATGCCATTTTTCACTATATCCTTGTATAGTCTTGCATTTTTCATATTTTTTGCCTCTGATCTCTTCAAGCTCATTAAGTTGTAGCATTCAATCTTCTGTACCTCAGGTGATTATAAGTGACCAAGGCACATTGCAACCACACGATGGAAGAATTTATGAGAAAATATGGCATTCACCACCGAGTCGCCACAACCTATCATCCCCAAATAAATAACCAAGCTAAAATTTCTACGGAGAAGTGAAGAATATCTTGGATAAAACCTTCAATCCTAACCACCATGATTGGAGTATGCACTTAGATCATCCTCTTTAGACTTACCAAATGGCTTATAAAACCTTATTAGGATGTCACCCTACAAACTCGTTTTTGGTAAGTTGTGTCATTTGCCTATTGAGATTGACCATCATGCTTTTTGGATAGCTAAACAATGCAATATGGATGCTAAAGAAGCGAAAAGCGAAAGGAAGTTACAAATTCAAGAACTTGAGGAAATTTGGTTGGAAGCTTATGACAATGTGAGAATCTACAAGGAACCCACTAATTTCGTACATGACAAACTCTTGTAGAGGGATCAATTTCAAGTAGCCCAAAAGGTGCTTCTATTCAACTCCCATTTGAAATTCATGCCTGGTAAGTTGAAGTCTAGATGGAACACTTCATTCAAGGTGGTAAGAGTTTCTCCTACTAATGTGATTGAAATTCAGAATTTAGACTCTCGTAAAATATTCAAGGTTAATGGCCATTGCCTTGAACCATTTTTTGAGCGTGAAAGTATGTTCACGATTGAATCAATTTACATGGTTTGGGCAAAATTCACTTTTGATTAAGCATAAATGGGCCTAGCCAATAAAGTTAAAGAAAAGCACTTGTTGGGAGCCCAGTGATTTTCATGTTTTTTGTTTTGTTTTCTTACTTAATATTTTACTCAATATTTCCCTTTAATTAGTGATAATTGACTTTCTTAGACTTTCAAGCAAAATTTTGCAAGTCAAATTTTGGGGCTTCAAAGGAATTTTCCAGAAGTCGACTTAAACTATCATATGCCTATACGATCATCTAGGGCAAATTCAACTGAATTTATCATATGCCCATATGGTGTTTTAGAAATTCCACCTATGAGATGCCTTCCATCGTCCAGAAGCACAGTCACAATACCATATGCCCATATGGATTTTGTCACATAAAAAAACCCAAAATAAAATAAAAAATTGAAGTGTCATTAAACTATCAAAAATAATTAACATACTCTCAATTGAATAAAATAGTATAATAGAGTCGTAAGGTCATCTCCTCAGGAAATAGGTAAGCAAATTTGTTTTTCAATTAACGCATGAAAAGGGGGGGGGGGGGGGGTTGTTGATAGGGCATTAATTGATGACACCTCTTATGTGAGTAGCTTGTGGATTACTGGAACGATTTCGGGTCAGGTATTATTGAGATTTGAGTTGCTTTGACTAGAGGTGACAGTGAATAACATTGCTTTGCAACTTTGCTATAAATTTCTTGCATTCAGTTTTTCTGCCAGAAGTGGTAGCTCTAAAGTAGTGACTAAACCTGATTTGTTTTTTCTTTAGTGCATGACTAAGGGATACAAGGTTAATTTTAGGTACTAGTTAGCCACTCAATTCCATCATGTCTTTCTAATCCTAAACAACCCTTGATTTTAGGTTCCTTGATTACTCATTTGGCGGTTCAGTTAGGAGTTTTAGATCCCAAGACTACTAACATGCACATTACGTGTCCCATGGACCCTATTGATTTATATTACTTACACCTTATAGGACTTGTTTATGAGGATTCGACTAACCATTATACATTTAATTTTTCGAGTTCTCATCACCTAAGCCAACCTACTTCTCTTCTTGCAAGTACCCTTCCTCCACTAGTGTCGGCTATGCCTCCTTCACCTGAGTCTTTTCTGACTCTTCTGCACCAGATTATGGATAGCCTGGTGGACATGAACTGCCATTTGAGCAGCCTCGAGACACTCGCTCTTTCATACTTGGAGCAACGCGGCTTTCACATTCCACCACCCGACACCACTCCATCTTAGGGCAGTCTCTTTCCAGCTTTCCCTTTTCTTTTATTTCCGTTTTTCTTTTTCTTTATCTTTACTATTTCTTGTTTTGTTTATCTTGTGGTGATTATTTGGTGTTCATGATTTGTTTCCCTTTCTTTTCCTTGSTAACTCATTGAGGACAATGAACCATTTAGGTGTAGGAGAACTACTTTGTGTTTTATTTTTTTTTGTTAGTACAATTTCTTTGTTATTAGTATAGTTCGTTTCTTTAAATCTAGAAAACACAAAAAGATTTTTCTTTCTCTTTTCTTTTACTTTAGTTTCCTTGTGCTTTTGATTACAAGTTAATGTGTTTTAGAATCTCAAATTTTCCCAATGCCTTGCATGTCATCTGTTGGGTTGAATTTCTCTAAGATTACATGTCTAAGTAGTTTTTCGAGCATATGTGAGTGTGTCCCACTCAACCACCTTGAATAACGAACACACATGCCTAAAAAGCCACTTAAAAGTGAGATTTGAGCTTAAACGAGCTACTCATTCTAAATTTACATTCTTTGTTAAGTTGTTGTTGCACAATAGGTGGCTATTCTAGAACTTGCACCATTATTCACATCAAGACCTCATTACTAAGATTTGTACACCAAAATGGTTATTAAGGAATTTAGGAATAACAATTTTGGCCTTCAAATATCAACCCTTGTAATTCTTCCCCTAGAAAATGCTTTTGAGCCTTATTACCACAAATATTTAAACATTGCCCATTTTCTTTGATGATAGACCATCTTTGAATCCAAATGTCAAAGAAATGCATGACTAGTAGATTGGGAACAAAATACTTGGTGGAATACATGAATTCTTGTTGGTAACTATGGTGGTAAATCTCTTGTGAATGAAATGATGTGCTAAATGTATGCAAAAGAAAGCAAAACAAGAAAAAAGAGCAAAGGAAGAAAAAATAAAAAGAGAGAGAGAGAGAGAGAGAGAGCAAAAGGAGAAAAAGATCAATAATTTGCAAGTAGCAACAATGCTATAATTTGCTGAAATATTTTGAGCTACTTTTTGATATGCAAATTATATGAGAAAAAGAGTTGTCGAATGTTGAGAAAAGAYGATCTAGAGAGTGAAAGTCATTTGACTAGTTATGCATTTCCTTCGATGTTTTTAAACCCTTTCATAGCCTTCTTTTATCCTGTCGTTGACCCTGACCTCATTACAACCAACTAAAAACCTTTTAATTGGTGTGTGGATTTTACATTATAGTGGTGGTGATGTGATATATGTGTAAGCTTATGGTAATACTATATTTTGTGTAAATTCGAGTGATTGTAAACTGTATATACTTTTGAGTGATTAAGAGTATTTATCCTTGTGAGATTGATTAAGAAGTGTGTGTTATGACTTTGAGGCAATTATTAACGTGGTTAGCATTTKCTTTAATTGAGGTGTTATGTATTGCATGTGATTTATGTTGGATTTYGGCTCACCTATGATCCTGCTTTGGTTGAGGAGGTTTTGAGATTAGTAGTATATGTCTGCTGCGTTTGTGTTGGGAAATGCTTGAGGACATGCATCGTTTAGGCTGGGGAAGTTGATAGAGTCCATTTTAGTGTGATATTTGTAGAATATCTAATTGACTGTTGGATATATTTATTGCACTAATTTTGTGTTTAATCATGCTTTCATCATTTTAGGACACTTAGAAGGTAGTTGGAGAAAATGAGGCAAAGTTGGTGCATATTGAGGACTTAAACCAGCAGTGTACGTAATTTATCGCGTGGCATATGGAATGGATGAATTTTTGGGGATGTGATCCATCTTCAATACATCTTTTGGAGATCCCCTGTTATTTTGGGAGTATTCTAGGAGATATATCCCATGTAATTTCGAAATTGGATGCTAGGAACATTTATTTCCTTAATAGATTAGAACTGCATTATTATTATTCAAAATTTGAGATAATTTAGGATTCATGTATGGATAGATCCACCATCATTAAGCACTTAGCATTCCAAGTTTTATTCTATATACTATTGTTTTCATCCATGACTATGTTCTAATTGTTTATTATCTTGCGTAAGCATTTATTTACTCTATGCTTTTCAGGAAGTTCAACTATTTAGTTTAGTCGGTAATGTAGGCCTAGTACAATTAGATTATTTACTTTGCAGCCGGTTAAACCTTCAAATCTATAATTGTTTGTTAGGTTTAATTTTTATTGTAACTTGGTAGGGTTATGCCTGCTACATCGTCTCGAAGGAACATTTAGATTTGTTGTTTTAAATTCTGAACTGTTTTATCTATAGGACCGTTGACCATGACATTACTATTTTTATTTTGGCATTTGAACTTGTTTTATTTAATGCATATGTTTGTGTTTCTTTATGAGTTGAGAAATGTGGAATCTAATACTGCAAATCTTGAAGGAAGTTGTTATGACCTATCATGCTTGTTATATGTAGAAAGCAGAGGAGATGCCTCGAACCAAGAATAGTGACAGACCAATAACCTCCGTGCCCACCCAACATGAAGAGATGGATTCGCGAGCCCGTGAGAAGTCACATGGGGACCCCATGGCTTGAGCCCTAGAGCGACTGGCAACAGTGGTGGACCCTCCTGACCTAATTATCTATGGGGGATGACGAGGCCCTGGAAAGATTCCTAAAGTTCAGACCGCCTGAATACTACGACAAAGCTAAACAAGTGGACAAGGCTAACAGATAGCTAGAGAACATGAAGGATATCTGTAAAACCCTCAGTATGCCGATGAATAGAAAGTGGCATCTATGGCTTTTCAACTCAGAGGGCCATCCCGCCAGTGGTGGGCCTGAACAAAAGAGATATGGGATCAATATAAACCTCCACGAACTTGAAAAACTTTGTGGAAGAATTCAAGGAAGAGTTTTATCCCTTGATGTGTATGCAAACAATGAGAGGGACCAATTTCAAACTCTTAGGCAAGGCACGATGTCAATGGCCTATTATGCTGGAGAAATTTGACAACTTTCCAACTATTGGTTGCGGCTTATTGATATAGAAGAAAATAAGACTAGACAGTTAACTCAATGTTGCCTTGAGTTGCAAAAAGCACTTGCCCTGTACTCTCTTAAGACATATGCACTACCCATCGAAGCAGCCACCGCACTGAAAACAGTGACACGAATATCCAGCGGCAGTTCAGTGATGCCACTTCGTAAGAAATGGCCAAAATGGGATCGAAATCTAGGGAGAATGAAATGTCCCAAATGCAAACCTGCTAACCAAGAACTCTGCAATTATTATYAAAGGGCGAGACACGAGGGGAGAGATTGTCGACATAAAAATAATCTGTACCAATTATGCTAGAACCCTAAGCACAAGGCTATGGAATGCCCCAAGAGAGCAAGGATGGGACCAGGGGAATTCAACTGTGGGCTATCTGGATCTCAAACAGCTGCCAAGGTAAAATCCCACATCAAGGTGTGAGTCTTCGCCATAGACAAGATTGATATGAACCAGGACTCTAATGTAATTGAAGGTGAGCTTTCTATAATTACATCCGAGGCTCGTGTGTTAATTGATCCTGAAGCATCACATTCATTTATTAAACCGCAATTTGTTACTCTTTAGGGGTACCTATAGCTGAACTCCCTTATAAATTGATGGCTAGCACACCGTTAGGTGAAAAGGTGATCACCAACGTGGTGTGTCATGAATATGAGATTCGAGTGGAGGATGTGCCCCTCTTAGGATTTCTGATTGTGTTGCCTTTCGAGGGGTATGACCTTATTCTAGGTATGGATTGGTTATCCTAATATCATGCTTAATTAGATTGTCAAAACAAACTGGTCAAGTTTATAACATCGGGAGTCCTGTTCCAACACCTCCATATCAAAAACTACCCTAATCTGGGAATGTTACCGACTTAAATCTCATATATTTAAAATTTCAGCGGAAGTTTTTGACAATAAAAGAATAAAATTTAAACGTTCAATAAGTTCATAAATAAATAAAAAATTTAATTAACAGAATGATTCTTGGGTATCAAAGCCTGCTTTTAAGCGATCTCCATGTACCATCTGGTTAATCATCGCCTAAAACRTAAAATAAGAAAATATAGGGTGAGCTACAAAGCTCAGTAAGCAAATCCCATGCATGAATGTATGAATAATGCCTTATATGTCATAAGTTTTGAAATTTCACTTTCTCAATAAAAGCTTTCTAAACATTTCCATTTCATAAACTTTCTCATAAAAACTTTCCTTTCAAAATGTAAAAAATTTTCAAACATTTCCATTCCTTTAAAGTCGTGAGCTCACTTGGTGTAATGCCTAGCCATTGAGCTTTGCAGTGGGCCATTATTCTTTGGAACCTGATCACATTTTTTACCAGTAGAACCGCAAAGCGGTTAACATTACTTAATCTTTTCCTGARCATCACCTCATAAGATGTGAATATTACATAATTTCCCACCCTACAAAAGGGTTAGGTCGGGTGTGCCGGTCCCCGATGCTCCATTTCCCAGTCACATCTTTCATGGCTTTGGCTTTACACCCCTTTTTCAAAATCCTTAATGTTTGGAAATCATTCATCATAAAAATAACATATTTAGAAACTTCATTCCTCAAAACATTTACTTTTCCAAATTTCATTCTTTAAAAATATTTCTTTTCATGAATGTATGTTTATGTCCATACAAGAGAATATGCAAATAGTGCAATCTACATGCTCATGGACCACATAAACGCTTAACTTAAAATTTCTAACAAGTCAATCAGTAGTAATATTCACATACTGGAAATAATATCACATTATGCACATAAGAGCAATTATAAATTCACATTCAATTCACATAAGAAGATTCAATCATAATAATAATTACTTGTATCATAATTAATGAGAATGTGGTGATTTTCAAAAATTCACTTCAATATCCATTATGAATTCAGATTCAATTCACATGGAGATTCAATCATGATAACAACACACTTGCATCATAACTAAATGAGAATGTCAGAATTTACTTACATAGAACTCAGATTCACTATACATTCAATTCACCTAAGAGCAATTTAATTATAACAACAACACATATACGTTAATAAGAATATGAGAATTTACTTACATCGAACTCAGATTCAATTCATCTAAGAGCAACTTAATTATAACAACAATACATATACATTAATGGGAATGTTAGAATTTACTTACATAGAACTCAGATTCAATACACAATCAATTCACCTAAGAGTAATTTAATTATAACAACAACACATATACGTCAATGAGAATGTGTTACTTACATATAGTCCTTAGTAAATTTGTTTACTTTTGCTACCGGGGTGCCTTGGTTGCCCACAACGTCAATGTGTCATAGTATCATAATATTATTATACAAAGAATATTCATCTAAGACTTGTTTAACCAAACATATTCATTTAATACAAGTRTTTACCGTTAATAATTTCATTGTTTTTCCTATGGTGACCTTAATCAATAATTTCTCAAGATTAATTTCAATGTCAATAAAACTTGAACTACTAATAGTCTAATTTAATTTCGTAACTCCTAATTTGTTCTTAAAATAACAATAATAATCGTAATCACAATATACATTATTTTATCATATAATCCTAAATTTCACCCCAAATTATATTTCAACATATTTCTAGAATTATCTCCTGCTTTTACTTARTCATATTAACTTAAATTTCAATTAAACATATTCCAATTTTTCCTTAATTATTATTACATAATACAAAACCTAGGCCATTCGATTAATTTAAATAAAAAAACTAAGGATTCACCTCGAATCCCGAACTGTAGGTGTGGTATTGAGTCTAAGATGTAATGGCGTCAATCATGCTCGGGAAAGAAATACGCTATGGGCATTCGAACGGTAGTCCTGGTCGCGCACGTGGTACAAGCGGGCTACTGGCTTGAGCAGACRGTGCACGATGCTTGGTCACCTGGTCCCCTGGGCGCCAAGTCCTCAGGTCACCTAGGTGCCTGGGCGCCTAGGTGTCTGGTTGCGGGTGTTGGGGCGCCTGGTTGCCTGGGCATTTGGGCGTTTGGGTGCCTGGGCACCTGGTCACCTGGTCGCTTGGCAAGAACAGAGGAGATGGAGTGGCGTTTAGCATCGGTAGAGAAAAAGGGAGAGAGTGAGAGAGAGAGAGAGAGTGGGAAGGCCGGCATCGATGAGGACAGAGGGAGGAGGCGGCGATGGTGAGGGGGTTAGGTTTTATGTTTAAGAAAGAAGATGAATAGTCATCTTCTTTAGGTCGTATATATATTTTGAAAGCTAAGCTTAACCTTAACTAAATTTCTTCGTGGGCCATTTTTATTACTTAACTAACTAAGCCCAACTAAATTAAAATCTAGTAGTTTTCTTTTGGTCCAAAATCAAACTCCAAATCCGATTTTAGATTTGAATAAAAAGAGGACGGGGCTCTAACGGGTCAAGTCTAAATTAATTAACTAAGATTTCTAATTAAAGTAAAGTGATAAAATTTCACCTTTAAATAAACATACTCACACATTAGTGCATAACAAATAATAAATCAATGAAATAATTATTTATTTTTGATTGGCACATCGAACGTTACGGCCTCCAAGTCCTTTCGCTGTAAATTAAGCAATTTGCTAACAATCATGAATACAATCGCATTAGTGGATTAGTACATAAATTGTATATTTATATATATGTAAAGTTCGAAAAGAAAAACAGAAACTAAATCTTGGGTATTACACCCGTAGTGGAATTTAGAGGCAATTGAGAGAATAAGAAAAGCGTCGATATATCTAGAGTGCAAGCTCGGATAATGTTGTGGAAAAAGTGTGCCGACTACCTGGCTTATCTTATAAATAAGGGTGTAGATATGAGTAAGATTGAGGAAGTGCTGGTAGTCAATGAATTCCTGGACGTCTTCCCGTTAGAGTTGACATCCTTATCCCCTGACCGAGAGGTAGAGTTTGTGATCGACCTAATTCAAGGAACAGGGCAAATATCCTGAGCCCCTTATCGGATGGCTCCTGTAGAACTRAAGAAACTGAAAGAACAACTCTAGGAGTTGATAGACCTTGGATTCATTAAGCCTAGTACCTCATCTTGGGGTGCACCCCTACTATTCATAAGGAAGAAGGATGGAACCTTAGGGATGTGTATCGACTATCGATGCCTAAATATTGTGATGATTAAGAACAAGTACCTATTGCCTCTCATTGACCAATTGTTTGACCAGCTTCAAGAAGAGGGGTTTTTCTCGAAACTGGACCTAAGACAAGGATATTACCTAGTTAAGGTTCGAGAAACGAATATCCCCAAAATCGTCTCTAACACTTGATACAAGCATTTAGACTGACTAATGCCCTGACAGTATTCATGGATCTAATGCATAGAACCTTTTAGCCCTTCTTAGACCAATTTGTGGTGATCTTCATCAATGACATCTTGGTCTACTCCAAGAACCCTGAGGAGCATAAGGCGCATTTGAGGAAAACCCTACAAGTACTAAGGAAGCACCAATTGTATGCTAAGTTCAACAAGTGCCAATTTTGGATTGAGAAGGTATCCTTCCTAGGGCACGTGGTTTCTAAGAAAGGGATTGCAGTCAATCCCGCTAAAGTTGAAGCAGTGATCTAGTGGAAAAGACTAGAAAACACGGCCAAGATTAGGAGTTTTCTGGGTCTAGATATTGTCGGTGATTTATTAAGGACTTTTCTAGGATAGTAGGACCATTGACCAAACTAACCAAGAAGGATTCCCTTTCATATGGAATGAAAAGTGTGAAAGGAGTTATCAGGATCTAAAGAAAAAGCTAACAACTTCATCAGTGTTAGTCCTATTGGAATTGCAGAAGATGTACACGATTTACATTGATCTCTCTCACTAATATGGTATCTAAAGTAAATTATGAATTTAACCCTTGAATTTTCATTTGAAACTGTATATGTCTTTAAGTTTGTACTAGTTTCAATGTTGTTTTAGAGATTTGTTTTCTTATTGAATAACAGTTCAATTCTTTTTGAGACAATTTAGCAACCAGAAAGCAATTTTAAACTATTATGAGGTAGAATTTAACATTTGTTAGTCTTTCGATGACCATAATAAAAAACAAAAAGGCATTCGTAAGAGTCCTAAAATTAAGTCATTATTATTTAACTACTCGCTTACGGCACCAAATCTCCTTAGGAATAGTAAATCGTAATTAAAATGACACGATTTTATTAATTCTCATGCTTTATGAGGAAGACAAACAAGGTTCAAAATATTGTAAATGATATTATTTCATGTGCATACCACATTCCCTCTTTTTACTAACAAGAAATGTTGAAGGTATCATTTAATAGAAAAATTCATGGCAAAAGATATTACTTCCTTGTGCGGAAGAAGCTTCAATCTCATCATCGTCGTATTTAAAGCATCTCTTTAATTTGTTTGGTGACATATATCTTGTGTAAATGCTTGTTTGCAGCAAATATCCTCCCAAATAGTAAACCCCAACTAAAGATTACGCAATTGTATTTAATGTTATGCTCTTCTAAGGAAGACAAACCAAGTTCCAAATATTATAAATGATAGTACTTCATGTTCGAACCACCACTGGTCCTATTTCTAGTAACAACAAACGTTGAAAGGTATAACATTTTTTAAAAGCAATTCATGACAAAAGATATTCACAGGGATTTCCATGATATTAAAATTRTTTCCTTSTGTAGAAGAAGCTTCAATCTTAATATCGTTGTATTGTCGTATTTAAAAGCTGCTCTTTATATTATTTGGTGACATAAACCGTATTTAAATGCTTGTTTGCAACAAGACTATAAATTATGTAACCAAAAAAGAATATTGGTACTTTTGCCGTAAGAAGCACTAGAATTAAATAAGAGTTGTTTCCACTCTTTGTTTATAGCTTTGCACATATACTAGAGATGATGTCCACGAAGGGGATGGCRTTTGGTTTTTTGGCAAGAAGTGATGGCACAAGGTTTTCTTTCGTAATACTTGACTGGTTTGTGGGAGTCGTTAATGGAGGGAATGCTTTATGATGGTAAATCACAAAAAGGCACTAAAATTTATCTCATATCATAATTTTATATTAAACATTACTGTGATGTTCAAATCTATACCTAATGTTTTCAAATTATTCAATCCGTAATGCAAGCAACAAAATTTTTGAGTGAAGATAGAGTCAACTAATTATATAAATTATTTTCTTTGATGTAGATTGCAGTTTTTGTGTGATATACATTGTGAAACTTACCTATAAAAGAGTTACTACTTGAGCCACAGAAGAATCAACACCATGAATGCTAACTTCCTTGTGTTGAAGAAGCTTCATTCTTGAACATTAACTAGTGTCGATTGTGGCACCCCACCATCCCCAAGGGTCTACTAAGGCTGAACGAGTCGTGCCTGCTTCTCATAGTAGACTAAGAGTCGTAGTGCTACTCTAGAACTTGACATTCGTTGCTCTCGTCTGTAGCAATCAGTGCGTCAAGATCTACATCTGTGACTACAAAAATAAAGGAAAACTATGAGCAATAACTAAGTGACTTCTTCACATTTGCAGTGTGTATTCAGAACACACATGTTCACGGTTTTAGTAAAAACTGTATCACTGTTGCATGCAATCAGGAATCAGGACTTGTTATTGCAAAATAAAACTTTGCAGGGTCTAGTGATACCAGTTGCATGCAATTTTCAACCTTATAACCTCTTAACAATTAGTTATGCCCGCTAGCTAAGGAAAAAAAGGAGTCAACCACTCTCGATTAAACCTCCTAACTAAGGGTATGGAAGCCCATGATCCGACCAGGTGCCTAATGCAACGAGTGTTTGCCCGTGCATTCCCAGTCTGCCGCAAGCACCCCAGTTGTTGGTGGATGGTAGGTTTACTATGATATAATCATCCGGAAGTTCAAGAGGTACTCTTATTGGGGACCAACCAAGCACAATGCCACCGAAATAGTTAGTCAAAGCTTGCTAATTCAATACCCAATATAATCTATCAATCAATCAAAAGGTGTTCTCAGAACAAGTTTTTAGAAACAATTTTTGTCAATTGAAAATAGAGATCATGAGTTCGTCAAAAATCTTCCATAAATTGTTTTATCGAACAATTTATTCTTTGATAACACATTTATCCTATGTTTAATGGAAATCTTTTTGAACAACAGTAGTTTGCAAAAAAAAAAAATGTAGAAAACCTTTTTGAAAGACAATTTTGAAATACTATTAAGGGAAAATTGTTTGAAATCATTTTCAAGTGTATAGACATGGAAAATCTAATTAGAGTATGCTTGATTAAGCTAAGCACGTTTTGAAATTTTAAAAATGAAAATCGGAGGAACTTTCGTTGATTGAAGATAGTGGATCTAGAGTATGAACTAAAAAACATATATTTTGATAAGTTAAAAGTTCGAAAGGAACTCACATGTGATTCTGATTAGTTGAGAAAATCTACTATTTATAGTTTCCTTAAAAAAAATCCACAGGATATAGCCTTAGTGATCCATCAAAATAAATATGTGATGAACCGCCCTCCCCTAGATCCATTGGGCTGTACGGGCGCCACCTGCCTCTTGGCAGTCGATACAATTTAGCATTCAAAGCAATTAAATCCATAATTTGGAATATGAATATCTCATTAATTATAACATCTTACAATGTAAATGATTCTAAATTTTACAACACTAAACATCACGGTACAATTTTCCAAAATATAAAAGAACCACCCTCTATGACAGTACATTCGTTCTAATCATTAGAAATGATTAGAGCTCTTAGAATTTCACCAAAACTTATGTACAATATGACTCTTCTAAAACTGAAGTTACCGGACTTCAGTACTCATCTGTACCTATTATTAAAACATATAAAATTAAATGAGCTAGGCTCAGTGAGTTCCATGACTGTGTGATAGTGTGCAGTTTTAAGAATATTATCCATAAAACATGACGATTCAGTTTAATGAGAAAAGATCAACTCTTAATGCAAAATCATTATCTGAAAAGGGATAGTTTGAAAAATTCAATTCTGGAACTGAAGAAACATGCAAGAAAACTCTTCATATCATGTATAAGGTCAAGAGAATCAAACCTTAAATGTAAGAGATTTACTCTACAGGGTCAAGATATACTAACCTTATCGTTCCGAATACGTATGTGATTTACAACTGAACCCATGTATAATAGTAACAATTTAGCAGACTAACCACGGCTATAGGAGTTGGTTGTCCCCCAACTAAACCTCCTAACCAATGGTATAAGCGTCCAATATATATTGTGGGTATGATATGATGCAACTGTTTGTCCAAACAGATTTGGTCCACCATAGGTATGGTCCACAATTTTGGCCATTTGGTAACTTCCAAAGTAGTGTCGTCTAAACGGCTCAAGAGGTACTCATGCTGGGACCAGCCAAACGCAGTACTTTATTCTCTAGATTAGTACGTGTAGTCACAGACTGAGTACTCATTCTTTTCAATACAACCACAATTCAATAATGAGCTGGTATACAAGATAATTGATAATCTCATGAAATTCATATCAAATATGAAAACAAGTATTCGAAATCCAAATTCGAATTTTCATGTTAATCGAGTAACAAAACCACTAATGCTTGACAATTTCTAAAATAGAGGAATTCACAATTAAGCACACGAGAAATTTTATAAAACCTATCTAGAGTATGCCTAAATGAAAACAAGCACAGTTTGCAATGTTTTAAAAGATAAAGGAACTCACTTGAGTATTCTTGATTTGCACACTAAGTTTTTAAATCCCTTGATTATCGCATCTTATTATCAGATTATACGATATTATCTTAATTTATATCTAAATATGAGGTTATGATAATTCTAGAAAATAAATAATTTATTAAATGCCACCCAAGATCCTACAATTTAATGAATCCCAATTTAGGGTTTTTGGAAAATTATTTTATTTAATCTAATATCTTATATAGTCCAAGGTTCAAAATAGTAATTCAAAGTCCTTAGTAATAATAATTAATAGTCAAATTTATAAGTCCAACAATTCATAATAGTAGTCCATTTGCTTAAAATAATGTCCAGATCCAATTTTGTGATTTGGTCCATTGCCAATAAAGCCCAATAAGATATCCCACAAGATTCAATATCGTTTGGGCTTTTACTAAATTAGTGCCCAAGGAAATGTTTTGGGCTATTATTCCGAAAGTCCAATTTCTTTGTAAACCAACCAACATTGTTTATTAAGCCTAAATAAATTAATCTTAAAACCCAATTMCATTTGGGCCTTTGCTAGTTTAGAATCTAGATAATGTTTAAGTTTAGGCTATTAATTCAAAAGCCCATACAACTTTCTCACTAAAGCCCATCATTTATCCTCTCTCCATTTAACATTTTGAGAAAATTTTCAACACGGAATAATTGATGCTAGAGCAGGAATGCACAGCATTAATTATAAAATTTTGTTATTGTCTTGCATTACCTCAATTTGAAACATATAAAAGTATACATCGTTGATGCAGCTAATTTATCCGTGAAAATCATTTTCAAAATTCAAAATATTATAGGTCAAGTCTTAGAGAGGATCTAGATAGCAGTATCRAAGAAACATGAGTCAAGAGAGAACTAAACTGATCTAAATTCTCTAGAGCTGTTTTACTTCAATATACTATAACTAAATTCTGAAAAAATTTGTTGTCCTCATAGCTCTCTCAAAAAAAAAAAAAAATTTAACAGACAAATAGCCTCAATTCTCAAAACCATCGCATTTATCCCCGCAATATTTTTCTAGCATTCATATATTCATCTCTAAACTCCCAAAAAGACCTAACATTCCTAAAGGCCCACTACACAAACAAGAAAGCTAGCATATATGGGTGAAGAAAAACAGTGCATGGAGTAGTTAAAGGAACAAACCAACTTTATAAGAGTTTAATTTGATACGATAACTAAGAGTGATAAACTAGGGAAGCAATTGTAGAAACTCCAGGATATGAACATCATCGATTTGTTTGCATCAAAGAAAATAAGGTTTGCCAACTACTTTTGCTTTCTGCAACAAGTTAACAAAAGAGGGAAAGAGAGAGAAGAAAGCTCCAATAGAGAGAGAGAGAAGAAAGAAGGAGATAGTATATGTTGATTATTTGACAGCCAAACAAGAGAAGGAGAAGAAGAACTGAAAATTAATTGTGCACAGGAGAAGGAAAAAAGAAACTCAGAAGCAAGAAGAATGCAAAGAAAACGTAAGGCGGCGAAGTCTAAGTAATATTGTGTGTTGGCAACGAGAGGAAAAAAAATGGTTTAGGAGTCAAGACGGTGAAATAGGAGAATGAAGAAATTAGAGAAGGAGAAAAAGAAGAAGTGAGGAAGAAAGAGAAGCGTGGGTTTCTCGGAGGAGACAAAAGTGAGTGGGGTTAGGTGAGAGTAAAGGGGAAAGTGACGTCAAAGATAGACATACATCAAGATGAATCTTTCTTTCTTATTTTTTTATTTATTACTATTATTTTTTAAATAATAAATAAGTAAAATAATGTAACGGATCAAAATTGACCAAATAACTAATTAAGCAATTGAATAATTAAAAAAATTTAGTTATCAATACTAAATAGTTCTAAAATTTTATTTTCCATCCAATAAAATATTATTGTCCAAATTCCTTCAAAGCAACGAACCAAACTAATATTTTTTTATTTGAAGTAATTAGTAAATTATATATATATAATTCAAGAAATATCTTAATTTTGAAACTTTTATAATGCTAACATCTAAATCATCACAGTCACATTTTACGAGATTTCCTATTACGAACGATAGCTAGTAAAGATTTAGGGTTTTACCAAACACACCCAATTCATAACTTAAAACCCTATTCATAGTAACTCCGATTTTATCGTTTTGCCAATAAAAAAATCATTTTTGTAAAAATAGATAATTTTCTACTTTGAAAAAAAGATTTAAAAATGAAAAGTACATATAATAATTGATAGAGGAAATATATGTATGGATTGGTCAGAAAATTTTAGAATAAAAAATGATAGGTTTTTTGAGAAATCAATGAATAGACATCTTGTGGCATTTKGATATTATCTCCGGAATTACTTAGGGTTTTTGAGCAAAAATGGTCGAAAAATGTTCCTAACATTCTAAAGTTAAAAAAAAAAAAAAGCAAAAACTCAAAGTTCAAAATTTTTGAATAAATCCAATATTGAAGATAGACACATAACTCATGTTCAATCGGCCAGATTGACCATAATTGAAAATTAACTCGTATCTTGAGTTTTACTCGTACAAATAGTAATAAATTTTTCCTAATATCCAAGGCTTTCTAAACACATATCATAATCAAAATTTCACCAAGATATCAAATCCATATTCACCTAATAAAGACATCATAACCAAATTCCCAAAGCATTCATGCAAAAACCCATGCATCAAATAGGTATTCTTCTAACCAAAACTCTACACAACACACATAGTTACTGCACAAATCAATGCTTAGAACAAATCCAACTTAGCACTGCTACATACTTGAAAAATGCAGCAAAAGAATGACAGAAAGGTAGGATTTTGAACGTGTGAAAAGAGAATTAAATCATAAGATTTATTAGAGCAGAATAATAGCAGAGTGTTTGGTTAAGAAATGTAAGTGTCAGCTGTGTTTGGAAATGGGGTAGAGTTGATCTTTGGCTTGTGAAAGGCTAGCAATTTTGGTCAAATTATAGTGTGGCTTTCCAAGATGAATTTGGTTCCATTTGTATATGGTTTTGGGCAGAACTCTCAAGGTTGTAAAGGGGTGGAAGTCAGGCAGCAAAGAGAAGAGAAAACCGGCAGTTTTCTTGCATGGTTTGGAGACATTTCCATGTTTAATATACACCCAGGGGGGCAGCTGTCCATCTCTCAATCCTCCCACTTCCTATGATTGACATATCACCTAGATTATGTGTAGCTAAACAGTCCTCTCATGGGTATAGCTCATGCCATGCAAACAGCTGCATAAATCTTGCCAAAATGTCTCCGAACTTGACAACATACTACACACACATGACAGATTTTTCCGTGACCAAAACTCATCTAAAACCGACACATATCCACACTCTTTCTCTGAAATTTCATGACAAATGTTAGGAATGCAATGGAATTGATCAAGAGCTAGGATTGCATCAAGAAAGGAACAATCAYATGGCTGAAATAGAAGAAGAGTAATCGGCTAGGAAGAAGCAAGAATTACGATAGAGTTTTATGAAGAGTTCCGGCTGATATTTTGCTATAATGAAGGCTTAACAAAGTAGTACTAAAGTAGGTTATTGAGAAAATAATATAGCTTTAAGTAAATAGCATGGAGTCTTCGAAAATAAGTTCAAGAAAAATTAAGTGTTATAAAAAATAAAGTTTAAGAGAATCAAAAATAGAATAATGTTTAAAACTAAAACAAAGCTGAAAATTTTAGAAAAAGAGTTTTTAAAATTCAATTAACCAAGATTATATTCCGGATTTATTCTAATAATAATAAACCTATCCAAATTCTAAGCCTAGAATATCCTAAATCCAAATGTTCTAAGTGTTAGCTAAATCTATTTGCGATGTGATAACCTTTGGTTTCTATTTCCTCGAAATATCCAGGTCAACACATCCTCCCCCTCTTCAGAAAATTTTGCCCTGGAAATTTATAATTACATGGAATAGGTTGTGGTACTTCTGTCTCATGTAATCCTTATATTGCCAAGTCACTTCTTAAATCCCTTGATGTTCCCATTGAACCTTAACCAATTGGATCTCTTTACTTCGAGTTTCTTAACACTGAATTCCAATAAACTACTGGCCTTTCCTTGTATGATAGGTTAGGGATGCAACTCAACTTCTGTGTCATTTATCACATGATCTGGTATTGGGTTGTGTTTCTCGAGTTGCGAAACATGGATTACATCATGAATTCCAATTAACTCAATCGACAATGCAATTTTGTATGAAACTGCTCCAATTTTTCTAGGATTTCAAATGGTTCGATGTATCGGGACTCAAATTTCCGCCTCTTGGTTGCTTAACCAAACTTCATTGAGATCTCAATTTTTGAAACACTTGAATTCCTTTTTGAAACTCAATATGTCACCGTCGATTATCAGCATCAATCTTTTGTTGACTCTGGGCTACAACAATCAATCGCTGCCTGCCTCTTGGCAGTTAGTACTATTACAAGGAAAGATACAATCCATATAGCAGAAGCATAACTTAACAATGATCAAAAGCTTAGGACAAAGTTTTTCATAGTTGACTAAGGGTAGTAGTGCTGCTCTAGCACGTGACATTCCTGGTTCTTGCTTGTGACACTAGATGCCTCAAGATCTGCATCTGTCGCTACAAAAGTAAAGGAAAACTATGAGCGCTAGCCTAATGAGCTTCGCATGGGTGCAATGTATATTTAGAAAACACATGTTTAGGATTTTAATAAAAACTGTATCACTATTGAAAAACCTTTGCTAGATGAAGTATTTGAAAACAGTAGAGTTAAAACCTTTTTTGGAATGAAACACACAATTAAGAACCGTTCCTGCAAAATAGAACTCTGCGGGGTCTAGGAATACCAGCATCATCTCCGCGTTAGCATACATGCAATTTTCAACATTATCACCTCTTAACAATTGGGGTTACCCGCTAGCTAGGGCTCAAAAAGAGTCAATTGCTCTCGATTAAACCTCCTAACCAAGGGTGCCCAATGGCGCAAGTGTCTGCCCATGCATTCCCAATCAGAGTTTTCCAATAGAGTACTCAATATAATCTGTCAACTCAATCAATCAATCAAAAAGTAACCTCATAACAAGTTTTAAGAAACAATTTTTGGCACTGGAAAATAGAGATCACAAGTTTGTCAAAAGTCTTCGCCTTTTTATCAAACAAGGTTTTATTTTTTTCTTTTTTTAATATACATTTGTCCTACATTTTTCAAAAATGTTTTTGTACAAGACTAGTTTGGAAAAAAAGAATTTTGGAAAACCTTCTTGAAAAAGAATTTTGAAATACTTTTGAGGGAAAAACTGTTTGAAAATCAGTTTCAAGYGTATCGGAGTGGAAAATATAATTAAAGTACTCTTCATTAAAATAAGCACATTTTGAGAGTTTAAAAAGAAATTGAAGGAACTGATGATGATCGAAAACAGTGATCTTTAGTACGAAGTAAAAATCGCACAATTCGATAAGTTCAAAGTTCAGAAGGAACTCACCTATGATTTTCATTAGCCAAGAAAATCTACTGTCTATCATTTTCTAAAAACTATCCACAAGAAATGTGCTTAGTGATGCAAAACGACCAAATTTTTAACTTAAAAACCCGGTTAATAATAACTCAACTTTTATCGTTTTGCGAGTAAGAATTATTTTTTTAAAAACAGATATTTTGGGGCTTGAGAAAAAGATAAAAATTTAAAATATACATAATTGATAGTGTAAATATATATATGGAATCGTCAAAAAATTTTACAATAAAAAATTACAAGTTTTTTAAGAAATCAGCAAATGGATAGCTTGTGGTGCTTTGAGCATATCTTCTAAAATACTTTGTTTTTTTAGTGAAACTGGTACCAACATGTTCTTAATATTTTAAGGTTTAAATCCATGTTAAAAAATCAGGGTTCAACATTTTCAAATAAATCCCAGAATTGAAGATAAACACACAACTCATATTCATTCGGCCAGATTTACCATACTGCAAAGATCAACTCRTATCTTGAGTTTTACTTGTGAAAATGGAAAACAATTTGTACTAAATTCTTTCCAAGATTCGTGGATTTCTAMCCACATATCATAATCAAAATTTCACCAAGAAATCAAACTACTATGTTACATTTACAGTGGGTGAAATTCTGGTTTGTCCAGAATAACTCTGATGATCATCTCTTGTATTTAATATGATACCTTTGACAAGCATATTAAAACTCCATATTCATCTTATGATGGAATCATAATCAAATTCCCATAACATTCTTGCAAAAATCCATGCATCAAACGTGTATTCTTCTAACCAAAACTCTACACAGCACACATAGTTACTACATAAATCAATAATTAGAATGAGTCCAATTGAGCACTGCTACACACCTGAAAAATGCATCAAAGGAATGGAAAAAAGGTAGGCTTTGACATGTGAAAAGAGATTGAAATCTAAAGATTTATTAGAGCAGAATGATAGTGGAGTGTTTGGTTAAGAAAGGTAAGTGCCGGCCATGTTTGAAAATGGGGTAGAGTTGATGCTTGGCTTGTGAAAGGGTAGGGATTTTGGTCAGATTTTAGTGTGGCTTTTGAAGTAGAATTTAGGCTCTATATATGGAGCCTTTTGGGCAGAATGCCCAAGGTTGAAAAGGGGTGAAAGTCAGTCAGCAAAAAGAAGAGAAAACGGGCAGTTTTCTTGCATGGTTTGGAGACATTTGGCTGTCCATCTCTGAAGCTTTCCACTTCCTATGCTTGACACATCACCTAGATTATGTGTCATTATCCTAGCTAAACAGTCCTCTCGTGTACAGCTCATGCCATGCAAACTGCTGTAAAAATCGTGTGAAAGTTTCTCTAAACTTGACAACATATTACACACACACTAGCGAAGATTTKTCCTCGGCCAAAACTCATCTAAAACTGACACATATGCGTACTCTTTCTCTCAAATTTCATGACAAATGTTAGACATGCAATGGGAATGATCAAGGGGTGGGATTGCATCAAGAAAGGAATAATGACATATAAGAATAGCAATCGGCTATGGAGAAGCAAGAATTGGCATGGAGTTTTATGAAGGGTTCTAGGCTGATATTGTACTATAATCAAGGCTTAAAAAAGTGGTACTATGTAGGTTATTGAGAAAATAATATAGTTTTAAGAAAATAGAATAAAGTCTTCGAAAATAAGTTTAAGAAAAATTATGTGTTATAAAAAATAAAGTTTAAAAGAATCAAAAATAGAATAATGTTTAAAACTAAATCAAAGCCGAAAATTTTAGAACAAGGGTTTTCAAAATTCGATTAAGCCCAAGATTATGTTTCGGATTTATTCTAACCGTAATAAACCTATCCAAATTCTAAGCCTAGAATATCCTAATTCAAAATGTTTTAAGTCTTAGCTAAATCTATTTGTGATATCATAACCTATGTTGGTTTCTATTTTCTAGAAATATCTCGATCATTACATAGATGCTAACTATATAAACAAAAGACTATTGATAACTTTCACTGTAAGAAGCCTAAAAATTGGTTTAGATATGAGTGATTTACGATATTTGTTTATAGCTTTGCATGTATCCATGGTTTGCAATGATGTTCCAGGTAGATCAAATTCCATGTCTAAAGGAAGTTGTTTACATTGGGAAGAATCCACATTTTGACATATCTATAGGAAGTGGTTTACATTGGAAGTCTTTGAGGGACGCGTTTAGGAAGATTTAAAACCTATATACACACATTGAACCTTGATGACAGAAGTAGATTATTTTTCCTTTTATAAGAAATACAAAATTGCACGAAACATTATCGAGAAATGAATGGTTTTAATTGAATCGATGTTTTTGTCAACTCCAATAAGTGTGTGAATTTAGTTATAGGGGTGTTCCCTTAACTCCTCTCTTATTCTTGTTAAGAAAAAAGAAAAAAAATACTTAGCAAATTTAGAAATACTCTATGTGCAAAGCGCGTGACTAACTTTTTTATAGTCATACACTTCATTTATCTTTTTAATATACTCCAGTAATCATATACTCGGTAATCCGATTTTTCTTCTTGTTATGTTACCATATTTTCACTTTTGGTTTCTCCATTCACACAAGAAGAATTTATTGGATAATTCCATTAAAGTTTTGCAATTACTTTAGGTGAAATGCCATATCATCATTGAAAGGCATCAAAGGTTCCTCAAGAACAATTGAGATAGATGTCAAACAGGGGACTATTGGGCCATTAAACCCAGAAGGATATAGATCTAAAATATCTAATGCTGAAATTGGAATTTTTATATTAGTGCCATGGACAAGCAAAGGAACTTTTGTCTTGGTTCTTTGTCTCTATACCAAGAACAACATCAACAACATGGGTTTGGCTTGTATCAACAACCATTGGACAAATCTAAGAGGTAGAGTGATCCTCTGACCTCTATATGAGATTGGGTTACAAAATTGGTACAAGCTAGGTTTGTCTAATGATTCTGATGATGTGATGGTAAAAATCATTATTTTCCCTTTGCCTATGAAAATAGACGGGAATTGATATGTTGTTGTGACTCATATAATAAGAGAACCACTCAATTTATAGCCATTTGAAGAAACCATTAGAACAAAAGATATGAGTCACTTATCAAATAGATTCAATGAATCAATACTGCAAAATCAACAGCCAAAAACTTACATTGTTCACATCATCACTATACTTGGCTGCTCTTATAGCATCATGGTTTGCTGGTTCGCTTACTAGGTTGTTCGGATGAAAATTCTCAATGATTTTCAGGGGGATTTCTTTTTTTATTGGTGCTGCTGTGAATGGTTTTGCTTAGAATGTGGCAATGCTTATTGTAGGCATTATATTTCTTGGTGTTGGTATTGGATTTGCATATCAGGTATTATTGATCAATTATTTGCTTATACACTATATGATGAAAAATCTAATATTATTCAAAAATGATGTCTTTCTATAAATATAACAAATATCTCATCATGACTAAGTATAATAATTATTTTCAATTGGTATTACCTAGTTTAACGTTTAGCAATAGATTACTTACAAAAAAATTGATTGCTAATTATCAATTGAAATACTAAATAACACTATTTAGCAAAATTAGAAATATTATATGTGCAAAGT
>MEJB01000089.1:134509-192828 GCA_001752375.1 Rhazya stricta
AAAGAAGAGAAGATTGTATCTTGTGGTTCTAATATACTTCTTATATGCAGAAATTATTTTTAAAACATTAAAAAGATCTATATTCATCTTATGAAATCACTTATAATACGTCATTTCAGAATACTCATGCAAAACCCCATAATTCCTATAAATTGAACATTACTAACACAACAATGCTGGTATAATTGAAAGCTTTAATAAAGCTTAAGTTGAATACTCTCTTAACCTTCTACTCACCTGAAATTGCAGTAAGAAAAGGGATAAATGGTAAGATTTTGAACGTGCAAGGAAAATGGAACAAAAGGCTTTGTTTTGTGTAGAAAAGCAGCTGAAGGTTTGGCTTGAAGAATGTAGTAGACCGCTATTTTGGAAGTATAGAGCAAAGCWAATTTTTAAGTCAAGAATGGGAGGGACTTTTAATCAATTTTGAGTGAAATAGATGTGAACTCTGATCCAATATATAGACATTATGGGAGGATTTTACAAGGATGGGAGAAGAGGAAACCAGCTGAATTGGAGTAGAGATAGTCGGTGGCTTTTAAAAGAAAATTTCTGTTTTGCTACTCCAATTTACAAGCAGGTCAAACATCAACAGGTAGCTGTTTTCTCCTCCATTCTTCTACCCTCTAAGCTTCACAACTCACCTTGTTTAGGTGTCAAATTTCCAGCTGAAACYGCTTTCTACTGAAGAACACACATCCTAAATGGCAGCTAGAAGATTCTTGCTAAAAATCTTACAAAAGCCGGCACATGCACATCCAATTTCATGCAATCTTCATGTCAAATAATTATTAATTATTGGTGGATGACATAAGGGCTGGAATTTATTAGGAAACACTGATCAATGACTATGATTGAAGAAGGCAAAGTTGGCAGGATTTTGAAGAGAGAAAATCAGTTGGATGAAGGTAGGAAACACAATGGAAGTTTTGGGATTTTAGAAAAGGTTWTAAACAAACAATTTGAACTAAAATGAAACCTTATAAAGTAATAAATTATTTTTAAGAATAATATAATTTTAATAATATAGAGTTTTCAAAATAAAACTAAAGAAAAATTGATTTTTGAAAATAGAGTTTTCAAAAATGAATTTAAGAAAATCAGTTTAGACGATAGTGTTTTCAAACATAAAGTTTAAGGAAATCTATTTTTTTTTTTAAATAGAGTAAGGTTTGAAACAAAAATCAAAGTCAAAATTTTTAGAAAAAGATTTTTCAAAATTTGATTAGGTCAAGGATATGTTCGATTTAGTCTAACCGTATAATCCTACCTGAATTTTCAGCCTAAAAATATCATATTTCTAAATATTCTAAGTCTTCTACTAAATCTATTCGTAATATGGCAACCTACTTCAGTTCCTAATTCCTAGAAATATCTACGTTGTCGTTATATATATATATATATATACACACACACGCACACACACACATAACATATGACAGAAATAATAATAAGATAATAAAATGCATAATGAAATAAGTAATTAGTCCGTTGTTCATATGCGTGATTTAGGAGGGTGGGTCATCCATATGAACAAAATAATGTGATATGAGTTGTAAGAATTGTATGGATATAAATGTAAGAATTAAATTACTCTGATATTGAAAAGTTGATACAAARACTTGAGATACACCTTCAGCCCTTGACCAACTTAGGGAGAATCCTCTTCAGAGACATCTTTCTAAGTAATATGCGTGCGTGTTATGTGTCCTATAATGATCCTTTAAATAGAACAAAACAAGTGTAATTAAATAGTACATGGGAGAGAGCTACAGTGACTTCCCGAGATCACTACAATGATTTTGCTACAATTAAATTGCTACGGTAGACCCACTACAGTGATCTCATGATTTTGTTTTTCATATCAGATCATCTTGATCTTCTAACTCTGCCAGTGATGTACTTTGATTCAGTTGATGATGCTGTTTTGCAGCTGGATGGTGTTTATAATTTGATTGGTATTTCTAATTTCTTTATGGGAAGATGATTTAACTACAGTAGTAGGAGGAATGGCTCCTTCTAAAATCTACTCATTTGGTAACTGGATGTCTTTCTATTGGATCTATTTAGGAATAACTAATTTGGATTTGGATAGATCTGTCTGTAATAGAAGCATTTCTTTTTTTTTTTTGCTCCGACATTTTGTTTTTGTAGCAAAAGTAGAAATCATGGCTTTGTAGTGTATCCTATACATTAAAACTATGGGAGTGGATCCTTCCAGCATGTTAAATTATGAGTTTTGATCCRTAGTACAAAAGCTTTGATCAAATTTAGGTCATCTAATGAACCTATAAAATTTGGATAACAATCAAAGGTGATAGGTCTAGTACAACAGTTAGATTCAATAAAACTTAATAAAGAAGCATCAAAGTTGATAAATCTAGTATCACGAAGGACAACTAGAATAGATGTGTTAAGACCTTCCTTAGCAAAAGGTTTGATTCCTATCTGAAYAGGACCTAAGTGAAGATATTTGTAGTTCTTAGATCTATGTTTCTCTAAATATTTTTTAGAAAGGAGATGTAATGTTTCAAAAGGTTTTGAAAGTTGAATATCTTATTCTTAGGTTTTAAGAATATAATTAGTTTTAAAAAGATTAAAACCAGACTTATAAATATGATATTTTAAAATTTTAGGAATAGTCCAATTATCAATTGATTTTTGGACATCTTCTATGATTAATTCTTCAGAAATCATCATTATTTGATCTTCATACAGAACTACTTGTTGAAGTATGACTTTCCAATTCTAGGTAATTTCAAATAGATCAAAATTAGATATGGTTACAATCCACTAGAATGTTCCAAATATCTTGCCTTAACRCATTGGGCTTATCCAACTGCTCAACAATAGTGAAAAAATCACTAGATAAAGTTAAATCTAAGAGAATTTATTCATATCTGAATTATCTTAAGAAAAGATTAACTCCTTCCTTTGGATTTGATACCAAAACCGACCAAGGATCCAAGGAGAAGACAATTTCCGAAGAATTAAAGAACGAATGAGAAATTAGAATGAAGACAATTTACATTGATCTGAATTATCTTAAGAAAAAATCAAATCCATTCTTTGGCTCTGATGCCGAAACCGGCCAAAGATCCAAGGAGGAGACCATTTTCAAAGAATTAAAGAAAGATGAATCGAAAATTAATTGATAATAGAAGTAAAGTAAAACAAACAAGCCACAATTAAATAAAGAAGTAAAATACATGCATTATATAAATATATTTCAGGAATAACATGCCCCCCATCTTTCATTGGACCTTCACTTAAAAAGAGGGACTAAAAGATATAATATTGAAAATCATATGGGAAACGTTTTTTAAGAAAGAAAAGAAAATATACTTATTATATGTAATATATGATAATAATTTTACGCAAAATACCCCATTCCTTTTAGTGTGCCCTCCCCCTACAAAGAAAGAATACAAAATTCTAAATGTTACTATTATTTTATATTGAAACACTCAAAAGGGTTTATATTAGGAAGAAAAGTAATATATTTATAAAATGTGATATAAGGTGATTTTATGAAGAAAAGCCCTGAGGAAATATTTTTAATTTAATTGTGCTTAACAGCTTAAGAAAAAGTATTCACTGTGATTCTTTAACATAAAAAAACAATAGTTCTTATAATGTATGAAATACTTTGGTTGCATTACCCGAAATTGCTTCATGTTGGCTTCAACCTTTTGCGTTCATGGAAAGTTATATTATGTCATTTGTGTATATCTAGTACCTCAAATATCCTTTTCATGAAAAGGAGAATAGAAGGATGGAAACTAAATACACTGTTTATGATTTTCTTAAACAATAGATATAGTTTTATTAGACCACCGTATCAAAGCTATCTAATGGGCCTTTGTTGAACACATCTACTTCATCAGACAATAGATATATCATCACTGCTTAGAGGATGTACATKCTCAGGTCTCATTATGTCAGATGACAGTTTCCTGGTTAGCTTATCCATCAAGATAGAAGAATCTGTAACCACACACGAGGTATGTAACTCTTTTCTTTTTCTCAAATTGTCATATGCTTGTTCAAGAATTTTGGAGTAACTGTCTAAAATGAGATATATAGTATGAAATTGCAAATTATTCTAAATATCAATAACAAATGGTTTCCATTTAAGCAAGACATGATATTGGACATGTTCTTCTAGAGTAAAATTGTCCACATAGTATTGGCATGACACACGAAATGGTAGGTGTAAGATCTTGATTATTCCTTCCATGTTTATTTGATAATCTTACTTTACCGATTGAAAATAAGCAAATAAAGAAACAATCTTCCATGTTTATTTGATAATCTTACTTTAGCGATTGAAAATAAGCGAATAAAGAAACAATCAAAACATAATAGACAATATTTAACATGGTTCGACATGAATGTCTACATCTATGGGGCAATGTCTAGACTGCAAACACAAAGTCTCACCAACGTAGTTAAGGATCTTATACATAAATCATTAAATTAGAAAACTCATTTCTAGTTGAATTTTCCAGCCATTGTGTATGATTATGTGAATCTTGTTGACCATGATGATTTTGGTTTCCATACTAATCACTTATTTTCTCCAACAAACATTTAATGCTCTTTCACCATCTTTATAATTTCCTTTGTGGTCTCCAATGACCTGATTCTCTCTCTCTCTCTCAAAATAATTTTATTTCCATTTTTTTCTTAGGCTAAACTTTTTTTGTTCGTTAGGTTTATTTGAGAAGATGATTTCCTCGTAACGGGTTAAAGTCTATTGTACCTTTATTATTAATTCCAATCTAGTTCAATTGTTTACTATCATTGTGGCTTTCTTAATGCTTTTAGTGGATTAGCAATCTGCAAATTGATTTGAAACAACCTTCCATTTGTATCTCTTAAACTTCTTCCAGCACGTCTCCTAAGTTCACTCAGGAGTCCAGAATCTTCAATGAGAGGTTTATAAACCACAAGGTTTAAACCAAGTACAAACAGTGATAAATATTGAATAAGAATTACTCAATATTTACAATTGAAAGAACAACACTTTCTCCATGCTCAAAATCACGTTTTTAGCTCTATATCTCCGTCAAGCAACCTTTACCAGAAGCCAACTTATATATTAGAATATTTAGGGTTAGATAAGTTGCATAAGAATGTACTACTCAACATACAAGTTTTACAAGAATTAGGACCATTCTTATAAGAATACATCAGAGTCCTACTTATAATATTTAAACTTGTATACTAAATTATCTATATCAAAACACTCCATATAGATAAATAAAATACGTAGAATATGAATCTAGAATCCTATTAATCATATGCTAAGATAAATTTGCAGAATATATTAGGGTATGAATATGGACACAATGAAAATCATTGTGAATATTTGTTCATATGATATAACTCAGAAAACCCAAGGTCTTACAATTTTTCCCTATCAGGTTTCATATGAACCAAAAGTACTATATTTATCATGCTGAGTAGTATATAAGATATTCCATGGACAAGCCAATCATGGTTGAGTTTAAATAGTACTCAACGACATTACATTACGACTACATAATATAAAACTTTCTAGGACCACACAAGTCATCAACATATCCGATCAATCATCATAGTATGCATTCTATATATCCAATTTTGATAAGTACTAACATATAAGCTCACATTCATAAGATATTAGTATGCATTATGTACATGCAATTTGGATAAATATCATCACATAATCTCACATTCATAAGACTCACACTAAATAGGTTCACGCCGAAACCAACATACCGCAATACTAAAATCTAGAAATAACATCCATTAGAATAAATATACTAAATGCTCCCCCTTTAGCATCCACATGAAACATCCAAAATAATTAAAAAAAAGTTTGCCACATTGGATAATCCCCTTGAGTTGATGTGAGACCCTGAAAATTTCTACAAGAGAGTAACTCACGTATTTTACGATTTTAGGAGTACTTTTATTTTCGATAAATTATAGGACATCATATACTTAGTACTTAGACATATTCTCGGTCTAGATTTTTTATCGAGTATTATCGCAAAAATTAATCTAGACATTTTCCCGTTCTAATTAAAATCTAATTTCAAATTTTCTTCCTACAAGCCATTACTCATAGCGACAAAAGGATTAATTCTTTTCTATGTTAGCTGTTGAAGTGAATTCAAATTCCACTTTTCCTCTTCTTCTAGCCAATTTTCAGCTTTGTTATTTCTGTCCAAAGTTCAGCTAATTACTTTCAATTTTTAGTTTAATTTTCTATGACTAAAATCTCACCAATAAATGAAGTAATTTTGGTGAGAACTCAGCTTGTGTGCTGTCCGATTTTAGGGATGATTCAGCTAAGTTGTTGCAGCTGTCCATTAGAAGTATCAAGTGCTCATTCTCTAAGTAGTCAATTTGAATTTGAACTTTAAAGAAAATAAGTGGAAATTTCTTCATTCTTTCTTCTTTTTGCTACGGACTTCTACTCTCTATTCTAGCATCATTTTCTCTGCCTAAAACTCCAATATAAAGTTGTATGGAGGCTGGAAAACTCATGACTCGTTCTACTCTACATGCGCCTAGTAACCGGTCAAGTCATTCTCTCTTCCTTACAGCAAACATTTAGCTGAATTCTGCTCCCCATCACACCACTAAAACACATCCAAAATCTCTCATTTTTGTCACTTTTCAGCTCAGTAAGGTACTAGTGTAATATAGTCACCCTATCTCTAAGAATTCAAGTTAAAAGTGGAGGAAAAGTCCTTAGAGTTTCCACCATCATTTAGAGACAAACTTCATTCTTTGTTCTTTCTCATTTTCTGCAATGGAAAATTAGGAATTTTATTCAGTTCTTGCTATAAAATTATTGGTTTGGTAAGCTTTTAAATTCCTGAAAGAAGCATGATAATAAGCTTGGGAGCAGGAAAATAGGTTAGTTTATGATAAGAATGTAGTATTTATTGATTATATAAGTAAGATGTGCGTAAATATAATTTTGGTCAAAGGAAGCTAAAAGTCATGCCTGGATATTGCATAATCTTCCGAGTCAATACTAAGGGTGTTCATATAAAGTAAATCAGGAATAGGGAATTTACGTTTTATAATGTTAAGATCAACAAAGAGGGTACATGAATTAGATTGGGAAGAACATATGATATATTTGCATTTCTGTTTGTGTTTCCATTTTGGGTTAGAAAATGACCTTTTAACGTCATAAGCTGAGAATTGGGGAATTAAATCTTTTACAATTATTATGAAGCAAAGTGCATCTTCTAATGTCTCATAAGATTAAAGATACAACTATAAGGGTATACCCTGCTCTTCTGGCAGAACCAGAAATAATTTCTAACTTAATGCARTATAGAAACTCTATTGCCAAAAGGAATTTGGCTTATGATAGATGGCTGCAAATCCAAGGATCWTAGGAAGAATTTAGTACAAATCTCACTCAATATGAGCTTGTAAAACTCTAGATATTTGCTAATCTTTCGGGTAGGGTAAGATTTGGCCGATTGGACATGAAACTCCTATTCCCACACAAACTGGTACTCATGCAGATCCCTTAGGCCTCAAACCTTACATGATTATATACTTTGGTCTGTTAGGAATATTTTGGCACTAAAATTATAAAGGAAATCAAAGTATCATGAGAGTAATACGCTAAACATGCTACACTGTTCATTTCTGTAAATCTAGTCTCAAACTCACTATTTTCACTTTAGAGCATTTTGACCACAGCCTTTTCTGTGATGCCCYGCAGTCTCCTAGGTATGACTGAGGCTAGCCAAGTCACCACCTACCTCTTGGTAGTCAGTACTATCATTGAAAAACATAAAAGCCCACAATAAAACATCTAGAAATATACTAACCTTGTGGGTCTGGTAATACTAGCCTTATCCCTTCGAATTTTGCACATGCAATTTTCTTACCACCTCATCCAATTAATGGTATCCACTAGCTAGGAACAAGGGAGTTATCGGCCCTAGGTTAAAACTACTAATTTGGGGTATGACTCTCCACAATTAGATATGGACACCGAATGATGCGACCATTTGCCTGACGCATTCGCAATCCCCCACCAGCTACCCAGTCGTTGTCCAAGGGTTCACTTACTCGGTTATTGTTGCCCAGACCAGCTCAAGAGTTACTCGTACTAGGGACCAGCCAAGCACAATACTTTACCTACTGGACTAGTTGTTTAGAGTTTGTCAGTGGAGTACTCAATTGCATCCTTCAATTCAATCAATCGATTCCATAGTGATCTAAAAAATGCTTCAGTATAATTTTATTAACTAAATCAATAGAGATCATAAGTACTTCAATCATAATTTAAATGTTTTCCCTCAACAGGTTTYKGTAAATAACTTTGTGAACCAAAATTCCATTTAGTTTCAATAATTCTCCAAGAAACAAGATTTGATAAAATGGCATGTTCAGAAAATAATTTCAAGAAATTCAACGTTTGCAATTTSCATAAAATAATTTAGAGTTAGCTCAGAATATTTTTGCGGAATAAAATAGCTGATAAGGTATTCATATTAAGCATATGAGGATTCTAGAAATCAAAYCTAGGGTACCCTAAAATAAAAACAAGAACTTTTGCRGAATTTAAAAGACGAGGAACTTGCCTATGTCTAGTCGAATCAGGGAAAGTTCTACTGAAGCGCTACCTAATATAAGTTGTAAGAATTTCCTTCACAATAAATCATACCAATCGCACAAAATATTTCCTAAATAAACCCCACTAAACATTAACTCAGCCTTTATAATGATCAAATATGTTTTAGAAGTTTAGACGAGTATAGAGGTGCTAGAGTTACACATAATAGAATATTCCAGGGTTTCACGAGCATTGGTATAACGCGAGCTTATATGATAGTAATAACTTAGGATCCAATAATATAAATCAATATAGCTGCATGGGATAGGACATAGAAATGCATTGGTCAGAAGATTTTAAGTTGAAGATGGTGAGTTTGAAACAGTTTTACAKAAATGGAAAGCAGTGAATGCTTAATGCATTACACTCATAATACCTAGAGTTTCCTAATGAATTCAGTTCGAAAATGTATTAAAATAATAAGTTTTACTAACATGTAAACATCTAAGCCTAAAGAGGTCTGGATAAATACCAGTTTCGAATGGAATAAGTTTATGTTCACTCGGTCACAACTAACTCTATTCAAAAGATTAACTCATATGCTGAGTTTTATAAGGTCAAATTGAGTAACATTTGGACTAAATWATTCCCACAATCTGTGGATTTTCAGCCACACATCACAATCTAAAATAAACTTAGTATAGAGTTTCTGTAACGAATTTAATGCGGTCAAGCTTTCAGGTTCAGCCAAAAAGATATGGTTTACTCTAACGATCACTTCTTAAGTTTACTTTGTAGCATTATGATCCCAGGTGATTCAAGTTCCAAATCCTTAAATTTTTTTTTTGACAATAAATCTCATATTCTAAATCCAAAATTAACATAGAAAAAGATCGAAAATAGCACATATTATAATCTTATAGGTTTTTTCTTATATCAATTAATAAGTGTTTCTTTGCTAGCCTACCTTCTTTTCTCTAAGCATAACTTTTAAGCTTAACTTTACCCATATTCTAGGGTTTTATAGATATACCAACCTGTAAGTTACACCAAGTGAATACATTGAAGCCTAGTATCCATCACAACTATGGATGTACACAGAGAATGGAGTTTAGCTGGCTGATATCTAAGATGAACCGAAGTGAAACTTTTATGGGTTTTCTTGGTGGCCTGATGGATGGTAGAAATTGGTTGAATGTTTTTGTGAGATCAGGTTAGAGTGAGCTTTGGTTTCCAAGTCTCTACCTAGCTTTTTATAGAGGTGCTAGGTGGAGAGATCAAGACTTAAATGACAGTGAAAATCGGCCAGAAAAAGAAGAAAGAAAAAGTAAAGAATTTCCAGCTATTTTCGTTGTTAATTTTAGAGTAATTTGAACTCTTAAGGAAGGTTTGACACATTGGCAGACAACTGGCATTATCCTAGTCAAATGCATCTATAATTTAGACAACACTCTGGATAATTGCCAAGGTGTTTTAGGAATCAGACAGCTCACACAAATGGAATGGAAGCTATAATTCATGGCGGACACCACTTATCCTGAAATTTTGAAAGTAAGACTTAAATTAAAAACTGAAAGGGTAATAGGCTTAGTATTGGGGAAGTAGATTCAACTATATGATGGAGTTTTAGGAATGGTTTTTGAGGTAAAAGATTAAACTAGGATTTGAAGCTAACCAAGCTGGGAAATCGGTTAAGAAGAGGAAAGCCAAAAAAAAAAAAGTGGAAGTTTAAATTTAGGAAAGTTCTTGAATTTTAAGAAGCAAAGCTTAAAAAAAAAAAAAAATAAGAGTCATGGCCGATTATATGCATGCAAGGTGGTAGGAATTTTATCTAGTAGTTACAATAGGTAATAAATTTTAAAGAAGGGTTTTCAAAACTAGATTAAGGCACGAAAATGTCCAAGTTTACTCTAACGGTAAAATTCTACCACAATTTTCACCTAATAAATATTCTATATCTAGGTATAATAAGTCCTAAAATTATTCCTACTCTTGAATTCGTAAAATATGTTGGTTACCTACTCAAGGTGCTGCTGCTATTAATTTTTCATAAAGATTCTTATAACATTGGTGGTTTGCTATATTAGTTTGAGTTGGATAAGGAACCGTGGGACGTCTATTACCTATGTTAAGGTTTTTGGTGTAGTCCATAAGAATTAATATCTAGAAGGTGTTTGGAGCTGTGTTTTGTTTGCATTTCACCTTTCATTTAGGAAATGTTTTCAGTTTTGTTTATTGAGTGGCTGTTTCTAAATTTGTCAAAAATGTATTTGGTGGACAATGTAATGTAAATTTAYATTTTTGACATCTAATTGATGAACTATCCATGCAATGAACAGGCATGACATATTACTTTAAAAAACTTGAAGTGAAACTATTGAAATTTCTATAAAGCAATATGTGCTAGAACGGACATGGATATGAAACTAAAGATTCTTCTGACTATATTGATCGTACACGGAACAAAATCCTTTGATATAGAGAGATTAATGGAAACTCTGGTGATATCATCTTTTACATAAAAAAAAAACATGAAAAAAGTATGAGATCATTGAAAAACTACTTCCAACTCGGGAACATTAAGGAAAAATTTCTCTTCGATACTTATAACCAGAACCCGAGGTAATGTTTTTAGTTTAGTTATGTTTCGAAAAATAAAAGATGTATTGGGTGGTAACTTAAAATGCATATAAAATAGTTGGAAATTATGCACATATTACTTCACATGTAAAGTGAACATTTTTTTTAATATGATCTTCATTCATATCTCTTATATTATCCATCCACTTAGATAAAATTCTTATGAAATTCTTTAGTGAAATGCCCTCAAAACTAATCATGTATTTGTCACATTATGGGTTATGTTAGCTTTTAGGCTGAGTCTTATATACATTTAGCTATGCTGCGCCTTTTTTACATTTTAGTTTTCTATTTTCATTTTCAGAAACACTTCTAGTTTTCTCTTCTGATTAATTGTTTCCAAAACTGATGAAAACTTGTTTGGTGGTCTACCTAACATAAACACCTTTTTCAGCAAAACATTGTAAATTGACATTATTCATGTCTAATTGATGAACTATATGTGCGTCACACGAGCATTAAGCTAGTACTACCAAAATAAAAAAAAAATCCAAGTGAAACTTTCGAAAAATTTGTTCAATATTTGCGAAAATGAAAACTGGAAGGAAAGGTCTCCTTTGACCATATTATTTGTTGGCAGCCCAAAATTCCTTAAATCAAAGATGCTTCGTTCATGAATACCTAGGTTTTGCCCAACGGATACTTGATCTTTAAAAAAGTTGGAACATGTTGTTTTGACCAAACTATTGAATAGCTATTGATACTAGTGAAACTAGTTCAAGGACACGAGTTCCTTTGCYTGTGTCTAGGTATATCCATAATGAAGTCCAAGGGAATGTTTTTTATTTAGTGGTGTTTTGAAGCTTTGAAAATGTTTAATTCAACACATAACAATAGTTGAAAATTATGCACGTAGTATTTCACACATAAAGTAGAGATCTTTTTTAGTATGCTGATGAATCTGTGACTCCTATGTCGGTGTCATGGATAGGTAAAGGAACTCTTGTCCCAATTTCGACAAAACAAAATTGAATATTTTAGCATACCAATCAATATATTGACCAAAAACAACCGGTCAAATTTCAAAGGTTTAGAAATAGCACCTTCCATATTCTATTTAGAAAAATTAAACAATATTTTTTAGCAAAMGTAGAAATATTTTACATGCAAAGCGTGTCAAATAACTTTTCTGTGAGCACTTAATCTATATTTTTCACATACTCTACATTAAATTGTATTGTATATTCAATTTCAAAAGTAAAATTCCTCACCTTCAATGGACCTTCCCTCGAAAAAAGGGACTAAAAGATATTGTATTGAAAATCATAAGAAATATTTTGTTAAGAGAAAAAAATATTACTATTATTTTACATTGAAAACCTCRAAAAGGGTTTAATTTCAAAAGAAAAGTAATATATTTATAAAATATAATATGAGGAAATTTTCATCCTTCATATCCATAAAACAAAGCCCTAATGGAATGTATTGTGTTTCACGGATTATCAAAATGTTTTTGATATATATATATATATATGAAAGGCAATGGTTACAAAAAGTGTGTGAAATAAATTTTTTATAATCATTCAGTACATTCATTGTTTCGACAATGCCCCAAATTTTCTTTACAATTGAACTTTCTATCATGCTTTTTGTGATCCCATGTGGCTGGCATAAATCCCTCAACTATTTCTTTTGGGTTAATGCAAAAGGAGAATAGAAGGAGAGAAAATAGTTGCACTATTTATTAGCTTCTTAAGCAAGAGACAAAGCTGCATCAGACCACCGTATCAAAGCTATTCAATGGACTTTTGTTGAACGGATCTACTTCATCAGACAATAGATATACCATTACTGCATAGAGAATGTGCATGCTCAGGTTTTATTATGTTGGGCGATGGTCCCCTAGCCAACCCAACCGTGAAGAGGAAGATAAGTACCGCACACGATATATGTTCTTTCATTTTTCTCAAATGGTCATATTCTTGTTCAAGAATTTTAGAAATGTCTACAACTAGTTGTATGGTCTGATATTGTAAAAATATTTTAAATATCGATAACAATGTGGTTCTAGTGGTTTCCATTAGCATATGAAATTTATTAGACATGTTCTCAAACAATAAGCACTATCTACATGGTATTGGTATGACAGATGAAATGGAAGTCATTTGTGTCCTGCAAATTCGTAGAATTTCATCCCACAAGTAATTCTTTACTTCATAGTATCTTTCACAAATAAAAGTATTCRAACAATTTTTTCATAAATATTTCGATGAATCAACAGACTCTGGGCGTGATATAATCTCCGAGTTCTATTCTAATGAATCAACAGGCTATGGGTATGATGCATTCTCTCAGTTCTATTTTGATGAATGAAAGGGCTACGTGTGTGATGCATTCTCTCAGTTCTATTCCAGTGAATGAAAGGGATACATGTGTGATGCATTCTTCCAATTCTATTCTAATGAATAAAAGGGCTGCAAGTGTGATGCATTTTACCAGTTCTATTCCAATGAATCAAAGGGTTGCTACTATTTTTTCATGAAAATTCTTACAAGTTAGGTGGTTCCTTATATTAGTTTGAGTTGGAGAAGGAATCATGAGATGTCTATTACCCATGTTAAGGTTTTCAGTGAAGTCCATAAGAAGTCATGTCCAGAAAGTTCTTAGAGCTACATTTTGCTAGCATTTCCTTTTTGATTTTTTGAAACATGTCTAGTTTTCTTACTTAAGTGACTATTTCCAAATTTGTCAAAAACATATTTGGTGGTCTATGTAATGTAAATTGACATTTTTGACATCTAATTGATGAACTATCCGTGCAATGAATGAGCATGAAGCTACTTTGAAAAACTTGAATTGAAACTGTTGAATTTTTTATTAAGTAATATGTGCCAGAACTTACATGGAAATGAAACTAGAAATTCCTTTGACTATATTGATCATACACGGAATAAAATCCTTCAGTATGGAGAGATCAGTGGAAACTATTGTGATATCATCTTTTACATCAAAGAGCATGAAAGAGATGAGATAATTGGACAAGTATTTTCATATCAGGAACATTAAGAAAATTTTCTCTTCTATATCTATAAAAGACTCTAAGGTAATATTTTTAATTTTGTTGTGTTTTGAAGATTAAAATATATATTGAGTGGTTATTTAATTGATGAACTATATGTTTATCACATGAGCATTAAGCGGTACCAAAAGAAAAAAAAAATTGAAGTAAAACTTTTGAAAAATTTGTTAAGCAATATTTACAAATATGAACATGGGAATGAGAAAATTCCATCATATCCATAGTTAGCGCATTCATCATAGTTAACAACTCCAGCTCCGTATCAAGGATATGATCGATATCGTCGCTAGCATCAATATCATAACTATCATCAATTGGCCCTGCCTTCAGCATCCCCCTCCTTGCGATTAAGGTAACAATTTCGGGCATGGCTAGCTCYATAGTGTGAAGGGTGGTGTATGCAAGGCCTGGGAACAGATTCACCGCCGGTAAGACGCAACCTAAAAGCTAACATAACCTATCATGTGACAAATACATGATCAGTTTTGAGGGCATTTCTGTAAAGAATTTTATCCAAGTAGATAGATAATATAAGGGATACAAATGAACATCATACTAAAAGAAATGTTCAATTTACATGCGAAGTCATATATGTATAATTTCTGAGTATTCTTATTAGCATTTTAGATAACCACCCAATACATCTTTTAATCTTCAAAACACAACTAAATTAAAAATATTACCTCGGAGTCTTCTTATAGATATAGAAGAGAAAATTTCCTTAATATTCCTGACATGAAAGTAGTTTTCCACTTATCTCATCTCTTTTATGCTTTTTCATGTAAAAGACGATATCATTAGAGTTTCCACTAATCTCTCAATACCAAAGGATTTTGTTCTGTGTACAATCAATATTGTTAGAGGAATTTTGAGTTTCATTTCCATGCCTATTCTGGCACATATTACTTAATAGATTCAACATTTCAATTCAAGTATTTTAAAGTAATACTAGCACCATCCCCGTTCGTTGCACCGATAGTTCATCAATTAGATGTAAAAAATGTCAATTTACATTACATAGACAACAAAGTATATTTTGGACAAATTTGRAAACAGTCACTCAAATAACAAAACTGAAAATGTTTCAAGAAATGAAAAGTGAAATGCAAACAAAATGCAGCTTTGTGAACTTTCTAGACATGACCTTTTATGGACTGCACTTAAGACCTTGACATGGGTAACACGCATTTCATGGTTCTTGTCCAACTCAAACTAATATAATGAACCACCTAACTTGTAAGAATTTTCATCAAAAATTAATAGTAGCAGAACTTTAATTCATCGGAATAGAGCGGGTAATATGCATCACCCCTACAGCCCTTTGATTCACTAGAATAGATCTAAGAGAATGCATCATGCACAATGCCACTTCCAGACACTAAGAGTTTGTTGATTTAAAGGTGAAAATATTACTATTCGATATTGGAATTTGATGACTTATGTATTTATGTCCTAAAGTGAAATTGTRGGAGAACATATATTAGGTTTAATACCCGATCTAAGGAGTTTAATTTGTATCTTTAAGAAAGTGATGATTTGGTGATGTGGGCATTGGTTTAAGTTGTACCTTTAAGAATGTGATGATTTGGTGATTTGGGAATTAGGTATGAATTTAAAATTGGCAAAATATGCTCATGTAATAAGCGTTAAATATTTAAGCTTGGACAATCGCATTAAATGAACTTTCTTTTGTAATTACAATTAGGTCATTTTCGAGCACATTAACGTTGAGAACGGTCGAGGGACTCTGCTTTGCAATTTAAATAAGAATTTTAAAGTAAAGGACTCTATGTAAGTAAATTTTCAAATTCTCATTGTCGCATATGTATTGATGTTTTTAAATTTCTCTTAGGTAAATTGAATGTGTATTGAATATGAGTYCTATGTAAGTGAATCTCCATACCCGCCTAACTTTTTGTGTGGTATAAATTTGTTATGATTGTATTGACTGATTTCACGCAATATATATATTTTGTAGTGCTAGAGTTTAGTGGCTAGGCGTTACACTCCAGTGAGCTCACGAATAAAAGGAAATGGAACGTTTTACTGTAAGTGAATTTTGAAGGAAATGTTTTGTAACGAAATTTTGAAAAGGGAATGTTTGGAAAGTTTTTCATTTAAAAGGCGAAATCTTAAAATTTCATGACATGTAGAATATGTTTATGCATTTATGCATGAGGTTACTTAYTGGACTTTTTAGCTCATTTCTTTTTCTTATGATTCATTTCAGATGATATGTAACTAGATGAGGTGAGGAGGTCGCTTGTGGGCAAGCTATGATACTCAAGAACTTGTTTCAAACTTATTTTATGTAATAAGATAATTATATTTCTTTTGAATGGTTTAAATTCTTCAGGTTTTCGCGATTTTTGTTTTTGAATAAATGTTGAGTTTTAAATGATAGTTGATTATTTTGCGAGTGGAATGATGTAACATTCGCAGCTTAAGATGGTTCCTAATTTGGGGGTGTTACAATCCTCTCCATGATTTGATCTTATCGGGTGAACTTTCTTTCTAGTTCTCTTTATAAAATTCACTAGGTTTTAAGTGTGGTTAGGGTCTCTAGAATTATACTTTTTGTTTCTGCATTTACTTCTCTGGACTATTTTGTGTTTTATTTTTAAAGCTACTTATSTACTTTTGTGTTTGTGAGTTCTCTACACAGGCATAACCTCAGGGGCAGTTTCCATCTGACAAGGGATTAGTGTGATGGGGTCATCTGCCATGATTTCTTTTGGTGCTACATGTGAAGAAAAGAAAGGGAGAAGTCTTATTAGGATTACGATATCCTGATGGATTCTATGGTTTAGCATTGGGTATAACCATTGGTTCTTAGTAGTTGCCATTGTTTATGTTTTGATCATAAATCACTTCGATCTTTCCTTCATCAACTTCGAGCCCTTTGGCTGAGGCTTTCCTAGAACTATTATTCCTTCTTCTACCATAAAGTGGAATTTCTTCCAATTGAGAACCAAATTGGCCTTTTTAAGACTTCCTCTAGATTTTCCATGTAGTCATCAAATGAGTTCCCAAAAATTGAAAAATGATCATAAAAATATCAAGGGTCCTTTCCAATAAATCTGAAAAAATGGACATTATTCAACGTGGAAACGTTGCTGGAACATTATGAAGGCCAAAGGCATTCTCCTGAAAGAAAAAGTTCCAACTGGGCAGGTGTATGTGGTTTTCTGTTGGTCATTAAGCACAATGGCTATTTGATTACAGCTTGAATAGCAGTCCAAGAAGTGGTAGTATATTTTCCTTGCCAATTTGTCCAACATCTAATCAACGAATGGCAAAGGGAAATGATATTTTCTTGTTAGCATTGTTTAGTTTCCAGCAGGCCATTCATACTCTCCTACTTGTTAAGACTCTAGTGTGAATCAATTCCTTCTTTGCATTTCTTGTCACGGTCACTTCTCCTTTCTTCGGTATACACTAAATTGGGCTTATCGATGAGCTGTCCGAAATGGCTAAATAATGCCATCATCAAGTCCTTGATAATCTCTATTTTCACAACCTCCTTCATATTCGGTGTTAGCCTCCTCTGCTATTCAACTTAACTAATGTAGCATTTCTGCATTAGAATGTTATGCATGCAAATAGAGGGGCTAATCCCTTCTATGTCAGCCATTGTCCACCCCATAGCCCTCTTATGCTTTCTCAAAATATTCAATAGAAATTCCTCATTCRCAGCCCCCAAATTAATATAATAATAGGTAAAGTTTCTTCGTTGCCTTAAAATATGCATATTTTAAATGCGATAGAAGAAGCTTTAATTTAAGTAAGGAGGTTGTTGAGTACAGGGCTTACAACGATTAGAGCTTCGGGGAGATGAGTGTATGGAGTCACATTGCTTTATTTCGATGAAAGAAGGTGTTTTAGATGTTAGCAACTCAATTGCCGAGTTTTGTGTTCCTCAATGTCAGTCAATCACAAAAAATACTTAGATAATTTCTAAAATTTAGTGGAGTAATGGCTGACCATCATTTTTCCCTGCTATACATTGTGGAATTCATCCTCCCTCTTTTCCCTGATCGAGAGATGTATGAATTCTTTCTCGAATTCCTCCACGAACTAGTCCCAGTATATTGGATCATCTCAACTTACCTAATTTTTTGGGTTCGGGCCCACCAATCTCGGGCAGGTGATCTTAATCAAAAAGTTGCAAATATGACTCTTCATGYATTTGTATAATGCAAAGTACGAAATATGCCTTCCATTTGTTCCAACAATGTTTCCACCTTATCTTCTCATTCCACTTCTCCAAAAAATTTGGGAGGTTGGAATCTCAAAATCATTGCAACGCCTCATCCTCACACTTCGTTGAAATGGTCCAGATGGCCTTCCTTGTAAGGCCATTTCAATTAAAGTTGTCATCCTCCAATACGCGTGCAATAGCTGGTTCCTTGGTCAGAATTGGAATAGTTTGTTTAAAAGGATTTGGGTCATTCCTTTACTTACTCCTAGTTATACCGGCGGTTGCCCTATGAACACGTGGCAATCCTCTGYCTCTTGGTTCRAGGGCATTCTATTAGTTACCTGTTCATGTTTAGTTTTCATATCATGTACACCCTATCTTAGTACTTTGCAATTATCTAACCAAGATACTACTTAAGCTCAATAATAAAACTACTAGACATGTTAACCACAAATTCATGTACTTGTCACAAGTTTTGGCAAGAAGTCCTTAGCTAGCTAGTAGGAGGACCAACGGGTTCCGAAGTTTCCCGACTAATGCCTATCTTATAATATATAGAAATCAAGCATATAATCTAATCACCTAATAAAATAGATCTACACACAATTATGAACATTATAATTCCTACCTACCCGCACCAAGTCTCTAAACCTAGGCTCTGATACCACTTTTATAGTCCTAGTAGTCCCCTAGGTATGATTAGGACTGAACGAGTCACCGCCTGCCTATTCGCAATTAGTACTATCATTAGAGATAAAATCCACAGACATCTTGAAGTATAATCTTGCTAGGATTGCAGATATATTTATAGACTTAGAATAAGATACACCATAGCAGTAGTACTACAAAAAGTAGTGCTACCTTAGCACTTTCCAATAACAGATTGATACTCGTAGCTCTCATTCCCAAAACCCGAAGTCTTAAGATCCGTATCTATCACTACAAAGACAAAGGAAAGACTATGAGCTCTAGMTCAGTGAGTTTGCACGTGTGCAATGTGAGTTAGAAAATAAAGTTGTAATAAATGTTCGGGGATATAGTAAAAGCCATTATATAAAACTGGACTTTTGTTTTCAAGCATTTGATAAGGCACCAGATCAAGGTAGTAATAAAATTATTTTCTATAAAAATAAATGACAACAGGAGGAACAATTATCACAAAGTAAAACTCGGGGCTTATAGTAATACCAACCTTGTTCCTCAAATTTTATGCATGCAATTTTCTACCTTATCACCTCTTAATCAATGAGTGGTATCCACTAGCTAGTATAGAGTCAGTCATCCCCAGATTAAAACTTCTATTCAAGGGTACGAGTGTCCTCAATCAAATCTAGGCACTGAATGACGCAATTGTCTGCCCAATACTTTCCCAACCTGCCACCGGCCACACCAGCCGTTGGCCAATGTTAGGCTTACTCTAATATTGTCACCCAAACTAGCTCAAGTGGTCCTTGCACCTTAGACCAGCCAAACACAGTACTTTGCCCACCAGGCTAGTTATTTAGAGTTCACCAATTGAATACTTAATTCCATCCTCAATTCAATGAATCAATCAATGTGCTCACAAAACATTTCCAGTAAAATCTAGTTAATGAAATTAGTAGAGATTAGAAGTACATAAATCATGAATCAAAATTTCACCCTGAACAAACTTTTTCAAATAGACTTTTGCAAGCATAAATGCCATTCCCTTTCAATAATAACTTTTCCGATCAAGCTCATATAGCAGCATGCTCTTTACAGAAAATACGTTTAAGAAATCAACCTTCGAATTGCTAAAAATAACTTAGAAAGAGGTCAAAATACATYTGCGGAAAAAATTGCTAATAGGTAAATTCACCTTCAAGTGTATGGGAATTCTTGAAAATACATCTCGAGTGCGCTTAACTAAAAACAAGAACATTTATGGAATTTAAAAGATAGAGGAACTCACGTGTGACTCGATTAATCAGGAAAAAGCCTACTATCAGGCGCTACCTCAAATAATTCGTAAAAATTTCCTTAGTAATAAATTATACCAATCACGCAAAATCTATCCTAAATAATCCCATTCTACATTATCTCCGACTTTATAATATTCAAATTTGTTTTAGAAGGTTAATAGGGTTTATAGGTGTGAAAAGCTTAGATAAAATAGATTATGAGAAAAAGGATTGCAAGCGTCCCAGTCTGGACAGGGCTTTACTAGAATAGATATAACTTGAGCTAAGATGATGGTTGTAAATTGAAACAACTTCAAATTAATCTAGAATGTAGAGCTTTCTAACTTTATCGGATTAAGTCATAGAAAATGTGAGGCCCCAAAACATCTACGAGAAGGTAATGATGTATTTTACGAATTCAAAGAGTAGGAATAATTTTAGGACTTATTATACCTAGGTACAGAATATTTATTACGCCAATACTGTGGTAGAATTTTACCATCAGAGTAAATTCGGATATTTTTACCCTTTAATCTAGTTTCGAAAAAGCCTTCTTGAAAATTTACTACCTATTGTAACTACTAGATAAAATTCATACCACCTTGCATGAGTATAATCGGCCATGGGTCTTCTATTATATCTTAGATTTGCTTCTTAAAATTCAAGAAAATGCTACTAAATTCAAACTTTTGCTTTTTCTCTTTCCTCTTCCTAACTGATTTCTCAGCTTGGTTAGCTTCAAATCCTAGTTTAATCTTTTACCTAAAAAACCATTCCTAAAACTCCCTCGTACAGCTGAGCCTACTTCCCCAAAATTCAGCCCATTACCCATTCAATTCAGCATAAGTGTTTCTGCCAAGAATTATAGCTGCCATTCCATTTGTGTGAGCTGTTCGGGTCCTAAAACACCTTGGCAGCTGTCCAGATGTTGTTCTGAATTATAGAAATGTTTGGCTAGGATAATGGCAATTGTCCACCCACGTGTCAAGCCTTCCTTTAGAGTTTAAATTAATTTGATCTCTTAAATTAACAATGAAAGTAGCTGGAAATTCTTTACTCTTTATTTCTTCCTTTTTTGGCCAATTTTCACTCTCACTTCAGCCTTGATCTCTCAACCTAGCACCTCTATAGAAATCTTGGTACAGACTTGGAACTCAAAGCTCACTCTAACCCGTTCCCACAAAAACATTCAACCAATTTCTACCATCCATCATGCACCAAGAAAACCCATAAAAGTTTCACTTTGGTTCCCCTTCATTCCCGAAAATCACAAGTATTATGCAATCACTTCTCTCTTGAAACTAATAGCACCCAAGTTTTAGCAATGAGGAAAACATCTTAGATATCAGCTGGCTAAACTCCATTCTCTTTGTACATTCAGAGCTTGTTGGGGATACTAGGCTTCAATCTATTCACTTGCTGCAACTTACAGGTTGGTATGTTATACAACTCTAGAACATGGGTAAATTTAAGCTTAAAAATTATGCTTAGAGTAAAGAAGGTAGGCCAGCAAAGAAACACATTAATTGATCTATGAAAAAAACCTACAGCTTATAATATGTGCTATTTTCGATATGTTTCTATGTTAATTTTGGGGTTAGAATATGAAATTTATTGTCAAAACAAAGTAAGGATTAGGAACCTCAATCACCTGGGATTATAATGCTACAAAGTAAACTTAAGAAATGACCATTAGAGTAAACCCTATCTTTTTAGCCGAACCAGAAAGTTTAACCACACTAAATTCATTACAGAAACTTATTACTAAGCTTATTTTAGATTGTGATGTGTGGCTGAAAATCCATGGGTCGTAGGAATAATTTAGTCCATAATTTACTCAATTTGGGTTTGTAAAACTCAAGATATGAGTTAATTTTTGAAGTAGAGTTGATTTTGACTGAGTGAACATGCAACCCTTATTCCATTTGAAATTGGTATCCAGACCTCTTCAGGTTTAGATATTTAAATGGTCATAAACCTTATTGTTTTAGGCACATTTTCGAACTGAACTCGTTAGGAAACTCTAAGTATTATGAGTGTAATGCATTAAGCATTCACTGCTGTCCATTTCTATAAAATTGGTTTCAAACTCACCATCTTCACCTTAAAATCTTCTGACCATGCATTTCTATGTCTTATCCCATGTAGCTWGATTGCTTTAAATTATTGGATCATTTCCTAAGTTATTACTATCATATTAGCTCGAATTATACGTGAAACCCTAGAATATTCTATTGCATGTAACTGTCACACCTATAAACCCGTCTAAACTTCTAAAACATATTTGATTATTATAAAGGCCGAGTTTATGTTTAGTCAGGTTTATTTAGGAAAGATTTTCTGCGATTGGTATTATTTATTACTAGAGAAAATGCTTACAACTTATTTTAGGTAGTGCTTTCAAGTAGAACTTTCCCTGATTAGTCAAGACACAAGGAGTTCCTTCATCTTTTAAGTTCCACAAAAGTTGTTCTTGCTTTTATTTAAGGGTACCCTAGATTTGATTTCTAGAATCCTCGTATGCTTAATATGAATTCCTTATCAACTATTTTGTTTTGTAAAAATATTTTGAGTTACCTCTAAATTATTCGACGCAAATTGCGAATGTTGAATTTCTTGAAATTATTTTCTAAACAAGCCATATTATCAAATCTTGTTTCTTGGAAAATTATCAAAACTAACTGGCATTCTAGTTCCCAAAGTTTATTTACCAAAACATGTTAAGGGAAAATATTCAAATTATGATTGATTACTTATGATCTCTACTTATTTATTTTATGAAATTATACTAAAAATGTTTTTGAGATCACTAAGGAGTCAATTGATTGAATTGATGGATGGAATTGAGTACTCCATGACTAACTCTGAATAACTAGTTCGACGACAAACTACTGCGTTTAGCTGGTCCCCAGTATGAGTATCTCTTGAGCTAGTCAGGGCAAAAGTATAAGCCAACCCTTGGTCGACAATTGGTTAGCCGGTGAGAAATCGGGAATGTGTCAGGCAAATGGTCACATCATTTGGTGCCCATATTTGATTTTGAAGAGTCGTACCCCATGTTAGGAGCTTTAACCCGGAGACGGGTAACTCGTTTTGTAGCTAGCGGGTACCATTGATTGTATGAGATGATAAGGTAGAAAATAGCTTGCACGAAATTCGAAGGGACAAGGCTGGTATTACCAGACCCTGCAGAGTTTTACTGTACGGTAACTATACATTATCTTGCATTTTATTTTCACATCAAATGTTTTTCTCACTTCTCTAGTCAACTAACTATGACTATCAAATGTTCGGACATCTTTATGAAATGACTTTTATGACATCCCTAAATGTTTATTATAACTTTATTTTCTAATTCACATTGCACACGTGCGGAACTCATTGAGCTAGGGCTTATAGTCTTTCTTTTGTTTTTATAGTGAGAGATACGGATCTRGAGACTCTGAGTTTTGGGAGCAAGAGTTAGGAATGTCAATTTTTTATAGAAACTACCAGAGTAGCACCACTCTCTTTAAGTCTATTATTACTATGATGTATTACTTCTAAGTACAAAATTGTATTGACAATCCTTGTTGAATTATATTTCTAGTTGTTTTATTGTTGATTTTTATCTTTTCTAGTGATAGTACTAACTACCGAAAGATAGGCGACAACGGGGCATCACAGAAAGGCTTTGGTGAAAATGCTCTAAAGTGAAATAGAGAGTTTGAGACCAGATTTATAGAAATGAACAGTGTAGGGTGTTTAGTGTATTACTCTCATGATACTTCAATTTTCTTTATTATTTTGGTACCAAAATGTTCCTAACAGACCAAGGCTTATAATCATGTAAGTTTTGAGGCCTAAAGGGATMTGTGTGAGTACTAGTTTGAGTGGGAATAGAAGTTTCATGTTCAATCAGCTAAAACTGACCCTACCTGAAAGATTAGCAAATATCTAGAGTTTTACAAGCTCAAATTGAGCGCAATTTATACTAAATTCTTCCTAAGATCCTTATATTTTCATCCATCTATCAAAAGCTAAATTCCACTTAGAAATAGAGTTTTTATACCATATTATGTTAGAAATTATTTCTGGTTCGACCAGAAGAACAGTGTATACCCTAATAATTGTATCTTGAATCTTATGAGACAAGATGCACTTTGCGTCATAATAATTCTAAAAGCTTTAATTCCCTAATTCTCAATTTATGTGACATTGAAAGGTCATTTTGTAACCCAATTGTAAACGCAAACAGAAATGCAAATATATTATATGTTCTTCCTAATTTAGTTCGTGTACCCTCTCTGTTGACCTTAACATTATAAAAATGTACATTTCCTACTCCTTATTTGCTTTATATCAACATTTTTAGTATCGACTCAGAAGATTATGCAATTACCATGCATGACTTTTACTTTCCTTTGACCAAAATTATATTTACACACACATCTTTCTTATATAATCTATAAACACTACTTCAATCTTATCATAACCTAACTTCTTTTCTTGCTCTCAAGCTTATCATGATGCTTCTTTCAAGAATTCAAAAGCATATYAAACTAATAATTTTAYAGCAAGAAGTGAATGAAATTCCTAATTATCCACAACAGAAAATGAAAATGAACAGAGAATGAAGTTTGTCTCTAAATGATGGTTGAAACTCTAAGACTTTTACTCCACTTTAAACTTGACTATATTACACTAGTATCTTAATGAGCTGAAGAGTGACAGAAATGAGAGATTTTGGATGTGTTTTAGTGGTGTGATGGGTAGCAGAATTCAGCTCAATGTTTGCTGTAAGGAAGATAGAATRACTTGACTGGTTACTAGGCGCTTGTAGAGTAGAATGAGTTGTGAGTTTCCAAGCCTCCTCACAACTTTACTTAGGAGTTTTAGGCAGAAAAAAAATGCTGGAATGGAGAGTAGAAGTCCGTAGCAAAAAGAAGAAAGAATGAAGAAATTTCCAGCTATTTTCTTCAAAGTTCAAATTCATATTGACTACTAAGAGAATGAGCTCTTGAAACTTGTAATGGACAGCTGCAACAACTTAGCTGAATCATCCCTAAAATTGGACAGCACACAAGCTGAGATATCACCAAAATTACTTCATGTATTGGTGAGATTTTAGGCATAGAAAATTAAATTAAAAATTGAGAGTAATTAGCTGAACTTCAGGCAGAAATAACAAAGATGAAAATCAGCTAGAAGAAGAAGAGGAAAAGTGGAATTTGAATTCACTTCAACAGCTAACATAGAAGACAAGAGTTAATCCTTTTGTCACTATAAGTAATGACTTAGTAGGAAGAAATTTCGAAATTAGATTTTAGTTAGATCTGGAAAATGTCCGAATTAATTTTTGCGGTGATACGCCATTTGAAATCTAGACCAAGAATATGTCTGGGTACTAAGTATACAATGTCCTATAATTTATCAAAAATAATAGTACTCCCAAAATCGTAAAATACATGGGTTATTCTCTCATAGAAATTTTTGGGGTCTCACATCAACTCAAGGGGTGTCTCCAATGTGGTAAACCTATTCTTTTTTTGGATGTTTCATGTGAACATGAAAGGAGGAGCATTTAGTATATTTGTTCTGATGGTTATTATTTCTAGATTTTGGTATTGCGGTATGTTGGATTTGGTGTGAACCTATTTGATGTGAGTATTATAAATGTGAGATTATGTGATGATATTTATCCAAATTGGATGTAAAGAATGTATACTAAGATGTTATGAATGTGAGCTTATATGTTGTTACTTATCAAAATTTTATATATAGAATGCATATTATGATGATTGATCGGATATGTTGATGATTTGTGTTTTCCTAGAAARTTTTATAGCATGTAGCTGTAATGTAATGTCATTGRGGATGATTTAAACTCAACTATGATTGGMTTATCGATGGAATAATTTTATATACTGCTCAGCATGATAAATATAGTGCTCTTGTTCATATGAAAACCAGATAGGGGAAGATTGTAAGAACATGGATTTTTTTAGTTATATCATATGAACCAATATTCACAATGATTTTCATTTGTCCATATTCATGCCCTAATATATTCTGTAAATTTATCTTAGTATATGATTAATAGGATATATCTAGATTTATATTGTACATATTTTATTTATCTATATAGAGTGTTTTGATATAGATAATTTAGTATACAAGTTGAAATATTAAAAGAAGGACTCTAATGTATTTTTATAAGAATGGTCCTAATTTTTGTAGAACTTGTATGTTGAGTAGTATATTCGCATGCAATTTATCTAACCTTAAATATTATGATATATAAGTTGGCTTTGGGTAAAGGTTGCTTGAATGAGATACAAAGGTAAAAACATAACTTTGAGCTTGGAGAAAGTGTTGTTCTTTCAGTTGTAAATATTGAGTAATTCTTATTCAATATTTATCACTGTTTATGCTTGGTTTAAACCGTGTGGTTTATAGACCTCTCGTCCAAGAATCTCGGCTCTTGAGCGAACTCAGGAGACGTGCTAGAAGAAGTTCTAGTGACACAAACGGAAGGTTGTTTCAAATCAATTTGTAGATAACTAATCCACTAAAAGTATTAAGAAAGTCACAATGATAATAAACAAATGACCTAGATTGGGAATTAATAATAAAGGTACAATAGACTTTAACCCATAAGAAATCATCTTCTCAAATAAACYTAACCAATAACAAAAGTTTGGCCTAAGAAAAATATGAAAATGAAATTATTTTGAGAGATAGAGAGAAAGAGAAATAGGTCATTGTAGACTACAAAAGAAATTATAAAGATGGTGAAAGTGCATTGAACATCTTTTGGAGAAAAAAGTGAATAGTATGGAAACCAAAATCATCAAGGTCAACAAGATTCATGTAATCAGACAATGGCTAGAAGATTCAACTAGAGAGGAGTTCTCTAATTGAATGATTTATGTATAAGACCCTTATACTACGTTGATAGAGACTTTGTTTTTGAAGTCTAGATGTTGCCCCATAGATGTAGTCGTTCACATTGAACCATGTTGAATCTTGTCTATTATGTTTTGATTGTTTGCTTATTTGCTTATTTTCAATCGATAAACTAAGACTCTCAAATAAACATTGAAGGAGTATCAACATCTTACACCTACCACTTCCTATGTCATATCAATACCATGTGGATAGTGTTTACTCTTGAAAAACATGTCCAATATAATGTCTTGCTCTAATGGAATCGATATTTAGAATATTTTGTAATTCAATACCATATATCTCATTGTCGACAGTTGTTCCAAAATTCATAATAAGCATATGACAATTTGAGAAAAAGAAAAGAGTTACATACCTCTTATGTGGTTACAGATTCTCCTATCTTCATGGTTAGGATGGCTAGAAAATCGTCGCTTGACATAATGAGACCCGAGCATGTACATCCTCTAAGCAGTGATGATGTATCTATTGCTTGATGAAGCGAATGTGTCAACAAAAGTCCACTAGATAGCTTTGATACGGTGGTCTTATAAAACTATATCTATTGTTTAAAAAAATCATAAACAATGTATTAAGTTTCTCTCCTTCTATTCTCATTTTCATGAAAGGGATATTTGATATCCACACAAGAATGATAGAATATAACTTTCCATAARCCCAAAAAGTTGAAGCCAACATGAAGCAATTTCGGGTAAATGCAAACAATGCGACCAAGGTATTTCATTCATTTTCAAAAGCATTGTTTTTTTTTATGTTAAAGATATTAGAGTAAATACCTTTTCTCAAGTTTCTAAGCGCAACTAAATTAAAAATATTTCCTTAGGGCCTTTTTCATAAAATCACCTTACATCACATTTTAGAAAAATATTACTTTTCTTCCTAATATAAACCCTGTTGAGGGTTTCAATGTAAAATAATAGTAATATTTAGAGTTTTGTATTCTTTCTTTGTAGGGGAAGGTACACTAAAAGGAATGGGATATTTCACATAAAATTATTATCATATATTACATACAATAAGTATATTTTCTTTTCTTTCTTAAAAAAGGTTTCCCGTATGATTTTCAATACTATATCTTTTAGTCCCTCTTTTTAAGTGAAGGTCCAGTGAAAGGTGGGGCATGTTATTCCTAAAATATATATGTATATATTTGTGACTTKTTTGTTTTACTTTATTTCATTATGAATTAATTTTTTATTCTTCTTTCTTTAATTCTTTGGAAATTGTCTCCTCCTTGGATCCTTGGTCGATTTTGGTACTAGAGACAAAGAATGGAGTTAATCTTTTTTAAGATAATTCAGATCTAAATAAATTGTCTTAGATCTAGTTCTTTATTCTTTTTGCTTTAATTCTTTGAAAATTGTCTTCTTCTTGGATCTTTGGTCAGTTTTGGTATTAAAACCAAAGGAAGGAGTTAATCTTTTCTTAATATAATTTAGACATGAGTAAATTCTCTTAGATCTAATTTTATCTGGCGAGTATTTTGCCATCATTGAGCAATTGGATAAGTCCGTTGTGTTACGTTAGATATTCRGAACACTAGTAGATTTGTAGCCAGATATAGTTTTGATCTATTTGAAATTACCTAGAAATAGAAAGTTCTTTTAAGAGATCTACTTCAACTAGTAGTTCTGTATGAAGATTTATTGAAGATCAAAGAATGATGATAAATTCTAAAGAATTAATTATAGAAGATGTCCAAAAATCAATTGATAATTGGACTATCGCTAAAATTTTAAAAGGTTATGTCTATAAGTCTGGTTTTAATCTTCGTAAAAGTGATTATATTATTAAAACAGAAGAACAAGATATTCAGGTTTTAAAACCCTTTGAAACATTGCATCTCCTTTCCAAAAATCTTTAGAAAAACATAGATCTAAAAATTACAAATATCTTCACATAGATCCTATTTAGATAGGAATCAAACACATCTATTCTAGCTTCGTTTGTTATACTAGATTTGTCAATTTTGATCCTTCTTTAAAGTTTTAATGAATCTAGCCATTTTACTGCACCTATCACTTTGATTGTTATCCAAATTTTACATGTTCATTAGATGACCAAATTTGATCAAAGCCTTAGTACTACAGATCAAAACTCATAATTTAAATGCTTGAAAAATCCATTCCCATATTCTTAATGTCTAGGATACACTATAAAGTCATGCTTTCTGCTTTTGCTACAAAAACAACATGTCAAAGCAAAAAAAAAAAAAAAAAAAAAAGAGAAACGATTATATTACAGATAGATCTATCCAGATCTAACTTAGTTATTCCTAAATAGATCAAATGAAAAGACATCCAATTACCAGGTGAGTAGATTTTAGAAGGAGCCATTCTTCCCATTCTATGGAATGTCAATCACCTCACGGTAAAGAAATTAGAAATATCAATCAATTTATCAATGGATGAGTTAAAATTGACATTCCATAGGAAATCTACAACTAATATATTTCCGATAGAGATTTTATATAAAAAAACAATAGATTTAAGAAGATTTTCCTAGATCCCTTCTGTTATAGATCATCCAAGGAATTTGACATCATAKCTACCATCAACCTCTAGGAATTCCTTCAGAAAAGTAGATTATTCAACTATTCCTAAACTTGTCTATTCTAAATCATCTTCCAAATTAGGTGTTGAACCTACCGGTCCAACTTTTGCTGCAATTAATGAAAATATTCACAATGAACTAAATTGTATCAAAAAATATTTTCAAATTAATAAAACTATGTTACATGAAGATTTTTATTCCAAAAAAAATACTGAAAAAAAGAAATTGGTTTTTCAAAACTTCCTTTCTACTAGGAAACAAATTCAACTGTCCTTTTAAAATATGCTTTTATTTTATCTTTTGTTTGGTTTGCAAATATGCTTTTGAAAATAATATCAACTGTCCTTTTAAACTTATTGAGCGTATCTCTATCCATCTAAAAAGATTCCTGAATGGAAATCCYTTTCAAYTTCTCACCAAATCCAAGCGAATCATCCTCCTCTTTGTGGAATTATGGTAGATCAACTAGAAAATCCATAGAAGCTTTTCCTTAGAAATCCAACCGATGATATTTTATTAAATACAAAACATAGTATTCCTCAATCAAATGTTACAAATACTCATATAAATATCATAGGAGGACAACTAGATCATATATAAAAATCACTTTCTCATTTATCTAATAAAACTATTGAAATTGTTTCTAAATGCGTTTCAAAAAAATGATGAAAAAAACTTTTAAAAGTCGTATTTTTAAACCATATACACTATCACATTCTAATGTAAAAACTATTAGAGATAATAAATCAGAATTTCAAAAGCTATTCAAGATCAATTAGGTCGTATAGAATCAAAAACTCTTCTAGTAAAAATGTTGCTAAAGATTCTCCTATATCTGCATTTAATAAAATAAATATTTTAAAAGAAGATTCTTTTTTTGATGTGGATGAATCGATAAATACATTTCAGTATCCGCAAACTCCTACTGTCAATCCAATGAGTTGGCAAAAATCAATTATTCATGTATCAACTTCTCATGATGTTACTATTGCTAAACCTTTATTGCCATATCGATTTAACTCCTCTTTTGTATATGATTAGAATATAGATAACATGTCTGAATATAAAATTCTTAGTTTCCTCCAACAAATGACCATGGCAGCAAATGCCCATAAAATCTAGATAGGAACCGAGGATTAAGCCATAGCTGAACTTCTTACAACAGGTTTCTCTAGTCAATTAAACGGATAGTGGGATTACTATGTCACTTCCCAATAGCACCAGGAAATACTTGGTTCAGTCAAAATGCATTAGGATGGGAGTCCTCTCATAGAAAATAATTAAGTCGTATCTGATGTTATRTCTACTCTTATTCTTTCTATATTACTCTAGTTTATAGGAGATCCATCTCATCATAAGGATAAAATTGTTGAATTCCTTTCTCATCTTAGATGTAATAAACTTAGTGATTTTCAATGGTACAAAAATATTTTCCTTGTTAGACTCGTGCTTGGGGAAGATTATAATCAACCTTTTTGAAATGAAAAATTCTTAGCAAGATTACCTCTACTCTTATGAGAAAGGGTTAGAAATCGAATTAGAGAAGATCTATGTCAAAATATTATTCCTTATAATCAATTTACCTTTGGAGAATTAATTAGATAGTATACAAAAAGAAAGATTAAAATTATGTCAAGATATTAGGTTTTAACAAAGATTCATGAAAGAACTTAGACAATCTAAGAAAGAATTAGGAAATTTCTGTAAGCAATTTGAAAATCATCCCTAAAAATCATCTAATGGTAATGGAACTTGTAGCAAAGCTCCTAGCCAACATAATAAATCTTATGAAACCAACATACTAGAAAATATAAACCCATTAGATGAATTCTACCCCAAGAAAAAAAAATAGAAGACATTCTAGAAATAGAGAACATAAAAAGACCAACTAATTCCAATTTTAAAGATAAATTAAAAGACGTACAATGTTATAATGTCACAAAAAAGGTCATTATGCTAAATATTRTAGATCAAATAAAAAACGTAATGAATTATATTTAGATGAAGAAATTTTAGAAAAAAACTCTGATCTAGTACTCTCTTCTAATTCTGATTCATCCGATTACATTTGATCATCATATGGAGATGATGCTCTTCAAATAGATGAGCTATACTCTACTTCCTCTTCCCATTCATCATCAATACAATCTTTAGATCATCATATTAAGGTCCTTACAAAAGATGAAGAAAATCGTTGGAAGTAGTAAAATATATTAGTGATCCAACTTTATAAAAATAATATTTAGATAAATTATTACAAATAATAAATGATGAAAAATCTTCTTCAAAAACCTCTATTTTGCCTTTTATATCATCTAATACATATGATCTTACCAGTATTTTAATAAAAACTAAAAATGACAATCCCTCTACAATATCTAGTCTCCAAAAAGAAATCAAAATTATCAAAAACAAGAATTAAAACAATTAAAAGAAAAAGAACAACAAGATAACGCAACTATTCAAGTTATTCTTTCTAAATATTCTGAATCATCATTTGATAATGAACAACAAGATACACAAGAGACAACAAACCAAGTAGAAAATATAAATAAATCTCCTGAAGATTTTTTATTTGTTCTTAGATAAATCACATCTAAAAAATATCTCATTTGTATTATTCTTATATTTTCTTTCAATTATATCATAAATACTATAGTCCTTTTGTCACAGGTGTTGACTTAGATCATAATAAAGATACTTTAGTACCTCAAAAATTAGAGAAAACTAAAAGTAGATTATCGGCTTCTAACAATTCTAAATTAAAAGTCAAATTCAAGTATGGAGTATTTATTATTCATTCTGATATCTCTATAAAAACTCAATTTTTAATTGTTAATAATATACATCATCTTCAAATTCTAGGTACTCCTTTTATTACTTTAATTACTCCATATAAGGTCAATTCTAATTCTATTTCTTTTAAATCTAGAACTACCAGCTTAATTTTCTCCTTCATAGAAAAACCCAAGACTAGAAATCTCAATTTGATTAAAGCATATTCTGTCCATAAAGATCAAATCAATACTATTTCTTCTAGTAATTTTTTTCAATTACAAATCTTAGAAAATCTTATCACATTTTCAGATAGATGAAGATCTTCAATATAGAGAAATAAAACTAAGAATCTCCTAGAACTTAGACTTCTTTTGAATCACAACTCTATTTAGAGCTTCCTAATGCCTTTTGGTATAGGAAACAACATATTGTAGATCTTCCTTATTCCTAAGATTTTAATGAAGAAAAAAGTCCTACTAAAGCTAGACTTATCCAGATGAACTCTGATTTAGAACAATTGGCAGCCAAGCTTACAGCTACAAAATCAGCTGAAGAAATACAGAGATTATTATTACAATATATTCCAGCATCATCAGCCTGGAAGTAGCATCATCAACTGAATCAAAATATATCGCCAGCAGAGTAAGAAGAAGACCAAGATGATCTGAGATGGAAAAGAAGAAATCATGAGATCACTGTAGTGGGTCTACCATAGCAATTTAACTCTAGCAAAATTAGTGTAGTGATCTCAGAAAGTCACTATAGCTCTCTCCCATGTACTGTTAAATTACCCTTGTTTTAGTCTATTTAAAGGACCATTCTAGGACACATCATAACACACACTCACATGCACCCTTAGAAATATATCTTGAAGAGGATTCTCCCCAAGTTGGTCATGGGCTGAAGTTGTATCTCAAGTTTTTGTATCAGGTTTTCAATATCATAGTAACTTAWTTCTTACATTTATATCCATACAATTCTTACAATTCATATCATATTATTTTGTTCATATGGATGGTTCACCCTCGTAAATCATGCATATGGATGGTTTAACTGCCTAATTACTCATTTCATTATGTATTTTATTATCTTATTTATGTTGTGNATATATATTGTGAAGACCCAGATATTTCTAGGAATTAGAAACTGAAGTAGGTTGCCATATTGCGAATATATTTAGTATAAGACTTAGAATATTTAGAAATAGGATATTTTTAGGCTTAGAGTTTGGGTAGGATTATACTTTTAGAATAGATCTRAACATATTCTCGACTTGATCAAATTTTTAAAACTCTTTTTCTAGAAATTTTGTTACTCTATTTGATAAAAAAATCGATTTCYTTAAAATTTATGTTTGATAACACTATCTTCTAAACTGATTTTCTTAAATTCATTTTTGAAAGTTCTATTTTCCAAAATCGCTTTTCCCTTAACTTTATTTTGAAAAGTCTATATTATTAAAATTATATTATTCTTAAAAAAAATCTCTTACTTTATATGGTTTCATTGTAGTTCAAATTTTAGCTTAAAACCTTATCTAAAATCGCAAAACTTCCATTGATTTTCCTACCTTCATCCAACTGATTTTCTCTCCTCAATATCCAACTGACTTTGCCTTTTTCATTCACAGTCATTTATCAGCATTTCCTAATCAATGGCAGCCCTTATTCATCCATCAATGATTAATAGATTAATAAGTATTTGGCATGAAGATTGCATGAATTTGCATGTGCATGTGACGGCTTTGGTAAGAGTTTTAGCAAGAATCATCTAGCTGTCATTGAGGATGTGTGCTGTCAGGTGGAGAGGGGTTTCAGCTGGAAATTTGACACCTAAACAAGGTGAGTTGTGAAGCTTAGAGGGTAGAAGAATCAAGGAGAAGATAGCTTCCCATTGATATGTGACCTGCTTGTGAATTGGAATAGCAAAACAGAAATTTTCTTCTAAAAGCCACCAACCATCTTCGCTCCAATTCAGCTGGTTTCCTCTTCTCCTTTCCTTGTAAGCTTCTCCCATAATCTCTATATAAGACTTCACCTCCATTTCATTGAAAGTCTCTCCAATTCTTGACTCAAAAATTAGCATTGCTCTATACTTCCAAAACAGCTGACTACTACATCCTTCAAGCTAAACCTTCAGCTGTTTTTCTACACAAACAAAGCCTTTTGTTCCATTTTCCTTCCACATCCAAAATCTTAACATTTATCCCTTTTCTTACTTCAATTTCAGGTGAGTAGAAGGCTAAAAGGTGTTCATACTAAGCTTTAATTAAGATTACAATTGTACAACATTGTTGTCTGAGTCATGTTTTGGTTATAGAAAATGCATATATACTGTATGGGTTTTGCATGAATGTTCTAAAATGAAGATTATAGTAATTGTCATAAGATGAATATAGAGTTTTTCGTATGTTTTAAGGATAATTTTGCATATAGAATATATTAGAATACAAGAGTTGATTATTAGGATTTGTTTCAGTCTTCTAGACGAAGCAGCTGCATTCAAATTGATGTTGGAACTAGATTACTTGATGAAATTTTTATTGTGATATTTAGTTGAAATCCATGGATCTTAGGAAGAATTCAGTACAAATTTTATCCCATTTGCACGAGTAAAACTCAAACTATGAGTTAATCCTTATAGTGTAGTCAATCTGGCCGATTGAACATAAGTTGTGTGTTTGTCTTTAATTTTGGATTTTAATAAAAATATTTTAAGTTCTGATATTTTTGTATATTATTAAAATTTTTCCTTGAGAAGCCCTAAGTACTTTAGGAGATATGCTCAAAATATCACAAGCTGTCCATTCCCCGATTTTCAAAACTTATAACTTTAAAACCTCAAACTTCTTGGCTAGTGCATCTTATATACTTTACATTTTAAAATCATTTGATTTCGGTCTGAAGAATAACTACTTTCATAAAAATATCTATTATACGACAAAGCCGAAATGAGTTTTTAGGTTATGGCTTGGATGTGATTTATTGTGATATATTACTAAGGATATTTCTTGTGGATTTTTCCTAGGAAATGAAAGTCAGTAGGTTTTCTGATTAATCAGAGTGGTGACTTGCTTTGTCTTTTAAAAGTTTCATAAAATGTGCTTATTATTAGAGTACTCTAGATAACTATCATTTTTACATGAGTTCCTTCCCATTTTTAAAATTCCGTAGAAATGTGCTTTTTTTCATTCAGGCGTACTCTAGTTATATTCTTATATGCTTGAAAATTGATTTTTCCTATCATCAATTTTATTCTCAAAAATACTTTTGAACTCTCTTTTTCCACAAAAATATTCATAACTGAATTTTTTTCAAAAATTATTTTCCATAAAATTTTAATTCTTGGAAAATTCGTGACAAATATGTTTTGAAAAGATTGTTTATCAGACTGTTCAAGGAAAATTTTTGACATGCTTGTGAACTCCATTTTCAATTGACAAAAGTTTTGAAAGCATGTTATGAGATCACCTTTTGATTGCTTGATTGATTTAACAAATAGTATTGAGTACTCAATTTGCGATCTTTGAATATATAGTCCGACGAACAAAGCACTGTGCTTAGCTGATCCCCAGTATGAGTACCTCTTCAACTAGTTTGGATGTCAGTACCTGAGTGAACCTACCCTTGGCCAAAAATTGTACTGTCAATGGTGGACCAAAAATGCATCGGGTAGACGCTTGCATCATTTAGACACCTAGGTTTGATTACGAATAATTCGTACCTTTGGTTAGAAGGTTTAACTCGATCAGATGATCCTTTGTACCCTAGCTAGTAGGTACCATTAATTGTATGAAGCAATAAGGTATTAAATCGCATGCATAATTATAAACTAATAAGGCCAGTATTACTAGACCCTGCAAAGTTTTACTCTAAGGTAAATATGCATATTCATGTGACTCGTTCTTACTGCAAATGTTTTACAGCAATACAATTTTTATTATATCCTTGAACATAGATTTTTCTAAACTCACAATGCACACATATGGAACCTACTGAGCCAGCACTCATAGTTTTTCCCTTTGCTTCGTTTTTTTCATTTTTTTTAATGATAGACACAAATCTTGAGGCCTCAGGTTTTGGGAACAAGAGCAGACTACTATCCTTACTCTACTATGTTTTATTTCTTCCTAAGCTTGTAAAAGCACCTACTATCTTTGTTGAGTTTCACTTCCATAGATTTATATAGACTGTACCTCCTTGAGTAATAGTACTAATCGTCCAGAAGAAGGCAGTGACTTGTTTGACCCTAGTCACACCTAAGGGACAGCGGGGTGCCATATATATATATTAATGCAGGTTGCTGATGGGTTTTTTCTAAGAAAAAGTCTTATCAGAACATTTGTTAAATCATAAGTATTTGTAGAAATAGACGATAAAATAGAAGGTTTTTGAAGAGGTTTTTCATCAGAAATTGAACTCAGAATTTTATTAATATTTTCTATTTAGCTTGGTAACTCTAATGGTTCATCATTTTCAGAATCAGATGAGGAATTTTCATTATTTTTGAAAGGAGAATTTGAATAACAGCAAAATCTTGCTTTTGTTTTTATTTTAAGTCTTATCACCTTGGTTTTATGGTTGTTTAATCTTGCTTTGAAGGCTGGATAATCGAAAGAAAAAAAAAAAAAAAAAAAAACAAGATTCTTGTTTTTTAGATTTTTTAAGAAATATAATGTTAATATATAAGTATTTAGTGTGGAAGTAGACAATAAATGGTTTTGAATGAGGTTTTTCATCAAAAATTGAACTCAGAATTTTTTTCCAAATATATGTTCCGTAATCACCAAAAACATCACCATATAACTGACTAGATCTACCCAGATCCTATACAAATCTGAATAGTCCTCAGAAAGAAGACCATTAACGTCATCTCCATGGCTCTAATACCAAAAAACGAACCAAGAATCGGAAGATGGCCGATAAACTCACAGAAGATATAACTAAGGATGATAGCAGAGGAATCAACTTGATAAAAGAGTATTCCTTAAATTTCTATTAATCAAATGTTACAAAAACAAACAAATAAATGCACAATATATATAAGGAATTTAAACAGAATAACGCGATAGAACCGCCAAGCAGGAGTTTTAATTGAACAATAAACAGGTATTTAATGATGCATAAAGTAACGGAGACAGAGCCTTCCATTTGCATGTAAGGAGAATAAAATTTAAAGGAGAATTGAATATATATATATAGCATATAACCTAATATATATATAATATATATTAACGAATACTATATATATTATATATATGATACTTACTAGTAATATATATATAACAGAAAATATAAGTAAGAAGAACTTACTTATAAAAATTAGTAATACAAATATGCGATCTGATCTTCGAGTAAAGAGATGTAAAGAGATTAATAGAATGATTGGAGGGAGAGGTGAATATGAGAGGAAAATCCTCTCTATGGTTTTTCTTCCTCTATTTTGCCTCCTTTAACAATATGGGAGAAGCCTCCTTATATAGAAATCAAGAGGGGGTAATTCTATAGTATTTGGGTAAGTGCTATAGTAAAAAATCGAAAGCACTATAGTGTACAGTGAATTTGAACAGTGTTTACAATAATTTTCTGTGTAGAGAGCTATAGTACTCTACGATATTTCTATTGGTATCTCTTCGAAGTCTCCTCCTCATTCAGCACAATGGATTGGCTTTGTCTGGGGCAGCGGATGTCGCTGAATCTTCATATGACACCGCCTGGGATCTAGATGAAGATGGAACATACTGCAACAAAAGTTGCTACATTTCTTCAGGGGATTTGACTGCTGCAAGCTTTGTTGCTAGTTGTGATTTTTYGATGAGGAATTCCTTCTCGTCCGATGTGATATCCGGAGCCATGTTCTTCTGTATAGTTTGTCGGTGCTGACAAAACTCTATAATAGATACTGCTTGGAATGATGGTGGAATAAATTTTGTATGGAATAAGGGTAATATCCCAAAATGGGATTCTTCTGGGGCTGGTTTATAATGGAATTTGAAGGTATTGATGGCTTTTTTTATAAAGGATTTTTGATTGAGCCATTCTTCGGTAGTACCGAAGATATCCCACCATTGGATAAACTAGAAAGGGAAGAATAAGGCATCACATGTACGGGTATCAAAATAGATGAGCTAAGTATGTTGGGATTTGTTGTTCTGAATGTAGAAAGCATTGTACCATGTCTGCTGGTAATCCCAATAGGTGAATGTCTCCTGGTAAAAGGGTTCACTCTTACAGGTATCTGAAAAATCAAATTCCTAATTGAGTTCTCCCTGTGATTTTACCCAAGTATCAAGGGATAAAATATTTAAAATTTTGAAAGTAGAATATGCAGGTTGCGATGGGTTTTTTCTAAGAAAAAATGTTTGATTTTCACCGAATCACATATTTCTAAAATTATTTGATAATATACAAGTGTTTTTAAAGGATGAACTAGTTTATAAAACCAACTCTGTCCAAAATGTTTTTGAACAGTTTTGAAAGCTGATGGTTCATCAAAGGATTTTTCAATTGAAAGAACATTTTGAAAAAGGGATTTTTTGATAAAAGGTGATGATACTTTTGTTGATTTCTCAACTACAATACCATCCTTGATCTGAGAAATACTTTGGAAAGTACTTCATCTCTGGATTTGCTGGCCTTTAGCAGGAAGAATATCCTTGCCTTTGTCTTTAGAAGAAGTGGCCTGGAATTTGTTGGGGAGGTCACTGAACTCCTTGGAATTTGCAAGTGTTTCCATCAATGCTTGTGATGGGATGCTTGGAATTGAACTTAATTTCTAACTGAAATTTTGAGTATCTTCTTCACACATCTCGTACCAAGATTTTCTTGGAACAATCGACATTTTGGAGGTATTTTGTAAGGGTTTTGTGGTAACTCAATCACTCTGATCTTTTTCTCTCGCTTTTCGAGGAGGCATTGTTATTCTGTAAAAATTCTCTTATGAGAAAATTAGGAATGGAATTTGTATCTCTTTTTGAAAAATCAAATATACTATATATATCTTACCACCAGGCAAAAATATATTTTAATGCAGTATTTTGAACATGTTTTTTCAAAACTTCTTTTGCAAATTTATAATTTATATTYAACAAAAATGTTTGATTAAATAAATCATTTTAGAATTTTTGTATGTATATGAGAATGTGCAAAATATGCAAATATGGAGATTTGACGACAAAAGGTTGTAAATCTGGCAAATGAAAGGATTTGCTAAGAGATAAAGCATTAATCTGAACATAATATGCTTTAATAAGATTTAAATTTTCAGTCTGTTGTTTTTCTAAGAAAGGAAAAACTAGACAGGTATTTTTAGCTTTAAATGAAATTGACTCGAAATTTACCTTATAGGGTGTGATCAAGGTTAGGAAAGGGGTTCCTAAGATCAGTGGATGACAAATATCAATAACTACCACAAATGGAGTTTTTATAGTGATATTAGAATGGACGATAGAAGCTTCAGTCTTGTACTTGATTTGGAGCTTGGAATTGTTAATAGTTGATAATCTACAATTTGTAGATTCTCAGAATTTCTTAGGTACTAAACTATCTTTCATACAGTTTAAATCTGCACCAGTATCAAATAAGGCAATAGTATCTATAATATAATCAGAAGAAAATTTYAAAGTAATACAAATAAGGTATTTCTGGGATGTAATTTCCCTAAGGACAAATAAAAAATCAGCAAGAATTTTATTAATATTTTCTATTTGGCTTGGTAGCTCTAATGATTCATCATTTTCAGAATCAAATGAGGAATTTTCATTCTATTTTGAAATGAGAATTTGAATAACGGCAGAATCTTGCTTTTGTTTTTCTTTTAAGTCTTTCATCTCTTGTTTTATGGTTTTAATTTCCTGYTGAAGGCTCAAAATCGAAACAGAGGATTCTTTTTTAGATTTTTTAAGAATATTTGTTAAATTATAAGTATTTGTAGAAGTAAACAGTAAAATAGAAGGTTTTTGAAGAGGTTTTTCATGAGAAATTGAACTCAGAATTTTTCCAAACATTGTTTTTGTAAAACGAGATTAGAAATATATTTAATATTTTCTAAACGAGTTTGTTGTTCTTTGGTAAGAACATTTAAAGATTAATCAAAAGATTCGGGATTTTCAGAAGATGATGAAGTGTGAATTTCATGAATTTGAAGGGCTTTTCCAGAAAATGAGGATCTAGAAGAACTGGAATCAGAATCAGAATCAACTAGAATATTTGCAATTTTTTCATAAGTTTCTAGATCTAAATGAAGTTCATTTAATTTTTTAGAAAATTTACAGTATTTAGAATAATGTCCTTCCTATGACATTTATAACATGTTACATCTTTTAAATTTGGAGGAGATTTATTTTGTTTAGATTTCCCAGGTGACATTTACTTTGCATTTAACTAGATGGATTAGTGTATTCGTAGGTGTAGCATAGATTAGTGTTTTGAATATTTTTTGTATTTTTTATGATAGGGTTTCTTATAGGATCTAGACGAAGGCAGTTTACTGCCATTGCCACTGCAATAAGAGGATTTTTCAGGAAGATTTTCAATCTATCTACAGAAGTCACCTAACTCCTTTTTAGACTGTTTGAGTTCCAGTTTAAGGGTTTACTGAAGCCTAATATCTTGACATAATTTTAGACCTTCTTTATTAATTTGACTAATTATTTCTCCAAAGGTGAACTAGTGATAAGGAATGATTTTTCTATTTGTTTCTTCACGGAGTTTGTTCCTAACTCTTTCTCCTAAGAGGTAAGGTAGGCCTGCAAGGACTTTATCTTTCCAAAATGGTTGATTGGAATCTTCCCTAAGCATAAGCCTAGTTAAGAAAGTATTTTTTGTAATACTGGAATTCACTAAGTTTTCTACATCTAAGATTTGATAATAATTCGGCATTTTTATCTTTTAGATGTGATGGATCTCTAATGAAATGGAGGGAGATAGAAAGGATCAGGGTTGATACGGCATCAGAAATAACTTCCACAATGAAGTCACTAGCTTCATCGGTCTTAACAGTATTAAGGATATCTTGCCGCTATTGAGAAGTGAGATAGTAATCCCACCAACCTTTTAATTGGCCGGAGAAACCGGTAATAAGGAGCTCAGCTATAGCTCTATCCTCGATTCCTATCTAGGTTTTATAGGCATTTGCTGCCATTGTCATCTGCTAGAGGAAACAAATGATTTGATAATCAGATAAATTGTCTATGTTCCAATCATAGATAGATGAGGCATTGAAACGATATTGGGATATGGGTTTTGGTACAGTAATATCCGAAGCAGTAGGGAAATTTGGAACAGGAATGATAGATGACTGCCAAGTCATGGGATTGATGCTAGGAATTGATGTTGATTTAGGTTGGAATTGTTTCCAATGTATGATCAATGTCTGAAGAAGAASAATTTTTTTCTAAGACATTAATCTTATTGGATTCAGAAGTAAAATCTGGAATGATTTTACTAGAGGCAGAGGATAAGTTTATACGACTTAATTGATCTTGGATGGCTCTAGAAAATTTTAATTTATTATCTCTGATTATTTTAACACTAGAATCAGAGATAGAGAAAGGTTTAAAAATAGGATTTTTAAGAGATTTCTTTTCTCCCTCGAAGCAATAGATTCAGAAATAATAGAATTTTTTGAAATCATTGGTAGAGATTTTTCAATCCTATCGAGCTATTTGCCTATGGTATTCAAATGTGTATTTGTAAAATTATTTTGAGTAATAGTGTGTTTGGTATTTTGAAGAATATCATCTGCTGGAGTTTTATAAGGAAAAGCTTCTACAGATTTTCCTAGATGATCTATTTTTATACCATGAAGAGGTGGATGATTTGCTTGGATTTTATGAGAAGCAGAAAGTGATTGCCACTCAGGGATTTTCTTAGATGGAGTTGTAATAGGCTGAATGGATGAAAAATGATATTTAATTTAATTTGGAATAATATAGTAAATTTCAAACCAATCAAAAAATAAGATGTGTAATTTATTTGAAATTACAAAATCATAATATTTTTCTTGGATTTATTTTCTCTCAGAAAGGAATTTTTGAAAAAACCAATTTTTTTATCAGAATTTTCTTTTGAATAAAAATCATTATGTATGATATTTTTATCTAATTGAAAATCTTTTGAAATCATGTTTAATTGATATTGGGCATTTTTAGTGATAGCAAAAAATGCAGGACTAGTAGGTTCACTACCAGAAGGGGATTTAAAGTAGATCGGTTTAGGAACTTAAGAAGAATAATCAGCGTTGTGAAAGGAATTTCTAGAAGTTGTAGGTATATATGATGTAGAATACCTAGGAAGATCTGCTAAGGAAGCAGCTTTCCTAGGTGATCTATGATCGACGGATCTGGAAAATCCTTCCTAGATCTATGGTCTGGGTATCGGAACGATGATCTGAAAATCTTCTACTTGGAATTTTTCTGTGGAAACTCAGTTCTACAAAACCATCTGAAAACTGATTGATATTTCTAATCTCAGTGTTTGGAGAGGATTGAACTAAATTTGTAGGATGAGTTGCTCCTTCCAAGATCYATTCATCTGGAAGATGGATATCCTTCCATTGGATGGATTTTGGAATCACTAGATTAGATCTAGAGAGATCTGTCTGAAGCAGAAAGGTTTTACCTTTCTTGCTCTGGCATTTGGCCTTTGTTGCAAAGGCAGATTGCATGGCTTTATAATATGCCCTGAACATCAAAGCTATAGGAATAGATCCTTCTAGCATTTGATAGTTATGGGTTTTTATTTGAAGGACAAGGGATTTTAGAATATTGGGATCATTTAAAGATACTGTGAAATTTGAATAACAATCAAAAGTAATCGAACCAGTACAGAGACTAGACTCGATTGAACTTAACAAGGAATCATCAAAATTTAGAAATCTAGTGTCCCTAAGAACAACTAAAATTGAGGTATCTCGACCCTTTTTTGTGAGAGGTTTAATAACAATTTGGACAAGTCCTATGTGAAGGTACTTGTAATTTCTAGATCGGTGTTTTTCTAGAGATTTAGAAGAAAGAAGATAAAGAGATTCAAAAGGTTTTGACAATTGGATATCTTGTTCTTTGATTTTTATAAAATAATCAGATTTAGAAAGATTAAAAGTAGATTTATAAACATGATCTTTAGAAATTTTTGGAATAGTCCAATTATCAATTGATTTTTCAAAATCTTCAATAATTAATAGTCTAGTTATTTGACGCACTTTGCACGTAAAATATTTCTAATTTTTCTAAAAAACATTAATTAATTTTTCTAAATAGAATATTGTAGGTGCTAATTTGAAACATATCAAATTTGATCGGTTATTACTGGCCAATATATTGGTTGGTGTGCTTAAAAAATTCAATTGATTTTTGTCAATCAAAATGAATAGTTTGGTTGCTAATTAACAACAAAATTTGATATGCAATGTGTAGTTGTACGTTAAGCTTTTATATATAGCAATTGAAAATACTTATCATGTTAGGTAATAATGAGATATATATTATACATATAAGTGCATTGCAATATTAGATTGTGTATACTGTAGACACAAATCAATATGAAGACACTATTAATAATGGCTATATATAGAGTTGTTGTGTATTTTTATTAATCAGAAAAACATACAAATTGCCTTATATTTTCATAGTCTTTCAACTATCATATCATTGTCAAAATCCATAGATGTGCCCAATGATTATTTGATATTAAAGAGAAGTTGGGGCATCATCATACAAGCTAAAATATTGAATAGCTATTGATACAAGCCAAATCCATGATTTTCTCGACATAGGGACAAGAGCTCCTGTCCATGACATCGACAAAGGAGTTACAATTCCACCAACATGTTAAAAAATGTCCACTTTATGTGTGAAGTACTATGTGAATAATTTTCAACTATTGTTATGTGTTGAATTAAATACAATGAAAACATTTCCAAAGCTTCAAAACACCACTAAATGAAAAAGATTTCCTTGCATTTTGGTAATTGATACATTAGCAGGATTTTTGTTCACTTTCTCCTTATCACAATGATTTTCGATGGTGAATAGCTTAGTCCGCAAGACATGCCCCATAATTTTTTAAGAACAAATGCCCATTGGTTACATCTAGGATGTTAATGAATGAAGCTTCTTTAGTACAAGGAATTTGTACTGTGTATGATCAATTGGGTAGATAAATTTCTAGTTTCATTCCCATTTTCATTTTTGGAAATATTTATTAATAATATTTTCAAAAGTTTCACGTCAATTTTTTTTCTTTTAGTAGTACTGGCTTAATGCTCGTGTGCTACACAAATTGTTAATCAATTAGATATGAAAAATGTCAATTTACAAGATTTGGGTGAAAAGGGGTTTATATTAGATAGACCACCAAACACATTTTCAGCAAGCTTTGAAACTATCACTCAAAACATAAACTTAAAAAAGTTTCGAAAATTGAAAATCAAAACAAAAATGTTAACAAAATGCAGCTTAAATATAATAAGATGCAGCCTAAAAGCTAACAGAACCCATCGAGTGAAAGCCACATGATGAATTTTCAGGATATGTCTCAAATTACATAAAACGTTTATTGAAGTATATGGACAATATAAGTGATACAAATCAAGATCATGCAAAAGGAATTTTCACTTTACGGGCGAAGTCATATATGCATAATTTCTAACTATTGTTGTCTGCATTTAATTTACAACCAATACATCTTTTAAGCTGCAAAACACAACTAAATTAAAAATATTACCTTGCGGCCTTGTTATAGATATAGAAGAAAAATTTTCCTTAATATTCATAAGTTGAAAGTATCTTTTAGAGGGTCTCATCTCTTCCATGCTTTTGCATGATTATCTACTTTTTGTATTGATACCAACTATGTGAAAAAGATAAATTAAATTTGATAATTAGAAAGTTACTTCGCATGCTTTGCATGTGTAAAATTTCTRCTAAACAATGTTATTTGTAATTGGAGAGAAATCCCCCTAAAAATTTGCATGTGCCTTTCATTTGATGGGTTCTGTTAGCTTTTAGGCTGCATCTTATTTACATTTAGGATGTGCTTTGTTAAAATTTTTGTTTTGATTTTCATTTTTGGAAACTTTTTTAACTTTATGTTTTGAGTGACAGTTTCGAAACTTGCTAAAAATGCATTTGGTGGTCTATCTAATAGAAACCTCCTTTTCAAAAAAATCTTGTAAATAGACATTTTTTACATCTAATTGACTAAAAATCTGTGCATCACACAACCATTAAGTTARTAGTAAATTGAAGTGAAACTTTTGAAAATATTATTAACAAGTACTTACGAAATTGAAAGTGGAAATGAAACTAGAAATTTCTCTAACCAATTGATCGTACGCAGCACAAATTCCTTCTACTAAAGAAGCTTTATTCTTGAACATCCTAGATGTGCCAATGGGCATTTAATCTTAAAACATTTTGGGACATTTCGTGCTAACCAAAAATTCACTGCCAAAAATCATTTTGATAAGGAGAAAGGTGAACAAAAATCCTGCTAATGTATTAATTACCTAAGTAGCCTATTTTATCACAGGTGACCACTTGTTAATATAAATCCTCCCCCTTGACAACAGAAGACCTTATAGTTGAGGGCTTGAGTTTGTATTTACATTCACTCAAGATAAGGTGTTTCACTCGGTTCAATGAGCTTTTAAAACACATTCAACTATAAGGTCTATGAATGAGATTGCTAATCATTGTCAGTTGGAGGGAACAGATATCCAGCTGATGGAGCCATATTGCTAAGATTGTTAAGAAAGTCATTAAACAATTGCAAAGTGAACTATYGATTAATTATGCTATGTATGGAAAAATCAAAGATAATTATGATAATATAACAAGTGATTGTTTTCAAATTTCTTCAAAATGCATGTGCTCTAATGGAAATCCTTTTTTCAACTAAGTTTTGTAAATTTATATTTTTCACATCTAATTGATGAACAACCAATGGGTCATGAGCATGAAAAGAGTAATACAAAAACAAATTTGACATAAGAACCCTAAATGTTGAACATGATATGTATGGTTTCAAATCTTTGCTTACTRCTTTGCATGTATCCATATTTTGCAACATGGATATTATGATTTTGAATTCCATATGTGAGGAAAGATTTGTATGTTGCGAAAAATCCTTGCAGATTCTAGCAAGAGGAAATGGAAGTTTTTATGATTATTATATGTCAGAGTCTATGAGGGAAAATGTAATGATTATAACCTGAAACACTTTCATAAATTACAAATTGAATGAGAATAGATCTCGAAATGGATCGTTTTAACTAAATATTAATCAATTTTTGAATTTTATATTTCGAATTGTTGTTTCCAAATTTGTTGAAAACGTATTTAATGGTCTATCTAATATAGTAGGTAATGTTGGGTGGGTCAAAAACTTGTTGGCAACAATGAAGTTATATCTAATATAACGATACGAAATCATGTGTAATACAAACCAACTCATAATTTTTTACATGTGGCTTAATTTCATTGGATTGGATATAACTTATTGGCTGCCAACAAATTACAACCCATCTACTTTAAAGTTTTTCCTAAGTAATGTAAAACACKTTTTCAATAAAATCTTGTAAATTGACATTTTTGACATCTAGTTGATGACTTATCCTACATCATACAGGCATGGAGCTAGTATTACTAAAAACACTTGAAGCAAAACTTTTGAAATTTTTAGTAAGCAATATGTGGCGAAATGAACATGGAAATGAAACCAGAAATTCCTATAAATGTATTGATCATTCAAAGTAACAATTTGTAAAGCCATTGATTGTTTTGGCAGAACTCTTCATCACATTTTGAATCTGTGTAAAGGTGCTTCCCYTGACTCCTCACAACTAACAACTCATGGCACTATTGGTTGCGTGGTGCAGAAGGTGCAAAGCATCCAACTCTAAATGTTGACACTTCTAACCTAAGAACCCAAATTGTTGAACTTGATATGAATGGTTTCCAATCACTGGTTGCTGCTTTGCGACATAGGGACCATATATAAGTAATTGAAGCGTGATGTTCATGATACATAAATATTTTGCCATGGTTGCTTTTGTATTTCATTGTCACTGAAGAATCTCCATTAAGAACCATTCAAGATGTTTAAAATAAATGCATTTACTATCGGCGGTGATGAACAACTATTTAATTCATCTAATACAAAACCAGCATTTGACAGTTTTACGTAATATTAAATGAAAAATGTACAAAAATATTACAGCAATAAAATTGAAAAGAAAAAGTTGTAAAATGATCACTTTATAAAAGGTTCATCCTCTTGAAGAATACCTTATAAAACAAAATAGTTAACCTCTAATTCAAGACGTTAGACAAGAACATTGATCTTTCAAAACTTCTCAACAAAACAAGAACATTGATCTTTCAAAACTTCTCAACAAAAGACTTGTAATAGACATTTTCGATCATGWAATTGATGAACTATCCGTGCATCACACATGCATGAAGCTACTAATAGTAAAAGAGTTCTCTCTAATTGGTGAACTTTTGAAAAWTTTATTTASCCATATCTGCCAAAAGGAAWATGGAAATGAAAYGAGAAATATATAAGTATCCTTTGTTTAAGTTTAGAAAACACTACGATATAAAGGAGAAAGGATATAGGCAAGCTTCATTTGTACAAGTTGAGCTCAACACGATGAATACAACTTTGTGTAGTCATGTGAGGATGTAACATTCCGTTTTTTTGATTATTATTATTATTTTAAGAAGCTTCATTGTTGCACATTAACTTGTTTGGAATCTTGTTTGCAAACATATTTTGAACTATTTAACCATAAGACTATTGGTACTTCTACTGTAAGAACCCTAAAACTTGAATTAGATATGAGTGGTTTTTGATATTTGTTTATACCTTTGCGTGTTTATGGGTTTGCAATGAAGTTCCAGCCAGATATCAAATTCTATGTCTAACGGAAGGTTTACATAGGGAAGGATCTTTTGACATTTTGACATGTCTAAAGGAAGTGGTTTACATTGGAAGTCTCTGAGGGATAGGTAGTGTTTAGGAAGATTTTAAAACTTATATAAACACACTGAACCTTGAGGACAGAGGTAGATTACTTTTTCTTTTATAAGAAGTAAAAAATTGCACGAAATATTATTGAGAAATGAATGGTTTTAAATGGATAGGTGTTTTGTCAAGTTCAATGAGAGTGTGTGAATTTAGTTATAGAGGTGTACCTTAACCCTTCTGTATTCTTAAAAAAAAAAGAAGAAAAAAATACTTTACATGCAAAGTGCATGAATAAATTTTTATAATCATACACTTCATTCTGCATTTTTATATACTCCAAATCATGTACTCAGTAATTTGATTTTTCTTGTTGTTACATTACCATAATATCACTTTGGTTTCTCCATTCGCACAAGCAAAATTTATTGGATAATTCACATAAAAGTTTATCAATTACTTCAGATGAAATGCTCATATCATTATTGGAAGGTATCAAAGGCTGCACAGGAACAACTAGGATAGATGTTGAACAGGGGACTATTAGGCCATTAAACTGAAAAGGATATAGGGCTAAATGATCTGATGTGAAAATGGAACTTTTACATTAGTGCCATGGAAAGGATATAGAGCTAAAAGATCTGATGTGTTCTTTTTTGCTTTTTATTTAATAGTTATTACTATCACCTTCCATATATGCTAGGAAGTTTCTTTCTTTATATAAAGAAATATTTTGAAGTTTACATGACTCAAACAAGACCYATTCAGGAGAAGCTTGTAAAGAAATATGTGAAGTTTCTCCTCCTATTCCATTTAGGTGTTTTGAAAATTCACTGTGTAATTAAGTAATTAAATTTAAACTCATCTCATTTGACGAAGTGAGTTTGATCCGTTTAGATAATGTTTGAGTTCATTTATTCTTTAAGGATCAACTACTTGTTTTGTTTTTTCTTTAACTACCAACTTTATAAGAAATAAATAAATTTCTAATATTTAAAGTCAAAATATATCCCAAATGTATTTATCTAAATAAATAGATAAATAAACATGAGTAATTCTAATTCTTCTTTTCACATTAACAATGAAAAGAAATAGTAATTAACTTGTTCAAACAATTATACACAATGTTTATATAAAAAATTAATCTTTCTTCAATATTGAGATAAAGTAGAAAGAAACAAAATTGATAAACATTGACAAACAAACGAGAGATGCCACTACCAAGAAAAGCATTRACAAACAAGTAGGCCTGTAACACCCCGAAATTTTTCTTTATTAAATTTGTTTGATTTTACGTGAAATTTGTGTGCCAATTACGGTTGGATATTTTATATGATTAATATTTTTAAAACGCACATGTTGTCCGTATCAAATAAGAGTTACCGTTGGCTAAAGGCTCGACTTGTGGGTTTATTTGTTAATTAAGTCGGAAGTTAGGCTTTTGTCGAAAGGAAGCCTATTACGTTTAATTTACGGGTTTTGGATTAGATTTGGATAGCCCGACGCGTTGAATTGCGGCCCAAAATAATATTATATTAAAAAAGAGAAAAGAAAATATATAAGAAAATAAAAAGAAAGAAAAAGAAAAGAAAAGAAAAAGAAAAACCCTAGAAACTATCTTCTTCTTCCTCCTGCCGCCACCGCCGCCGTGCCGCTTCCCCTCTGCCCGACACGACGTTGCTCGTCGTGACTCTTTCCTAGCTACTCCTTCTCTCTCCTCTTCGTTCCTCTGTCGATGCCACCACTGATCGCAGTCCGATCGGTGATACRCACCGTATGCTACTCATTTGGAGACGTTGCCGTCTCTCCCATAGTCACAGCACCAGCCGGAAACGGTCGCTGTGTGCTCAGACTCGCGGACGTTCGGCCAGAGCAGCCGCACCTACCAGATCCGGTAAGTCACCTTCGTCCTCTCTCTCTGTGTAAGAGCGAGCGGACCTGTACGACACCGTCACCAGGCCCGCCGTCATTATTATTCTCTGTAGGGCGACCGATCTGTGTGACACTGTCACCAGATCTGCCGCCATCCTCTCCTTATCTGCAGAAGAGCGATCGGATCTGAGCGACGCCGTCGCCAGGCCCACCGTCGTTATTGTTCTTCCTCTGTAGGGCGATCGATCTGTGCGACGCTGTTGCCAGATCTGCCGCCGTCCTCTCCTTATCTGTAGAAGAGAGACCGGAYCTGGGCGATGCCGTCGCCAGGCCCGCCGTCGTTATTGTTCTTTCTCTGCAGGAGCGACCAATCCATGCGACACTGTTGCCAGATCTACCGCCGCTGTAGGAGCGACCGATCTGTGCGATACTATCACCAGATCTGCYGCCATCCTCTCCTTCTCTGTAAGAATGACCGGACCTGTGCGACACCGTCGCCAGGCCCACCGTCGTTATTTCCTTTCTATGTGGGAACGATCAGATCTGTGCGACACCGTCTCCGGATCTACTGTCGTTACCCGTTACCTGCTCGGTGCAACTAGATCTGCGTGATGCCGTCGCTAGATCGCCGCCGCAAAAGGTTTTCTCTCTGCTCAACAGATTTTTTGTTTCCCCTTGAATTGAAGCTAAAACCTTGCAGTGGTCATCGTTTTAACTCTCTGTCATTGCTGCTCGCGTCACCGGTTGTCCCATGCTGTCAACCAGATGCCGGGAGCTTGAGCAGAAACTGATTTCTTCGCTGGCATAGTGTCGGAGCAGAACCCAGTTGTTCGTATGCCATACGCTGTTCGTGCGCCAAGGATCTGCTCCTTGGCGACCCAGCAGTGCCAGCGCCAGGCTTGCCTAGCAACGCCAGGCCCCCAGCACGACGCCCAGGCATCCAGTGAGCGACGCCCAGGCGTCCAGTGAGTGACGCCCAGGCGCCCAGTGCCCGACCCTTAGGCGCACCGACGCCCGGATGTCTAGAGCCATTTTGCACATCCCTTGACGTACGTTCAGGAATCTATTATCGTTCAACATCTGAATATTGCGAATTCGAGGTTATTTCGAGGACATACGTGAAATCGATGGAGGAGTTTACTTCCAACCTTAAAGTAAGGAACCTGTTTACGTACAGACTTTCGGGTAAGTAATCCTCTCATTCATATCATTATAAATAAATGAATTTGAACGCTTTTAAATGCTAGAATATGTTTTGTAATGAAATTTATGTTGACATGTGGAATTGTGATGCAATATTGAATTGTTCATATCTAGTAGTATCTTTATGTTGAAGAATGCTATTGTGTTTCATATCATGTACTATTTATTGAGCATTATATTATATAAGATGTATGCGTTTCATTGTCATGAGCCTGTAGTTAGAAGTTTTACATCACATTTTGGCATGAGCCGCTCACAACATTTAGAAGTGAACGGTTAGAAAAATGAAATTTTGAAGGAAAGGTTTAAAGTTTTGAACGGATGTAAAGTTTTTTGAAATGAGTGTAATACTAGCACACAAAAGGTTGTGAAGTGGGAAAAATGGGGCGTGGGGGACCGAACGCACCCGACCGACAGCTCTTTGAGGGTAGGATATTGTATAGCTTTACAAAAGTATATGAATATATTAATCGCTTCCGGTCTTTGCGCAGTACTTACGATTGGATGGAATCGGTTCCAAATAAGGATGGACCACATGCATTAGGCTTATAAATGCGCTAGGCTCTTACACTCTAGTGAGCTCGCGAACGAATGGAAATAAGGAAAGTTTTTATTGTAAGTGAATTTTGAAGAGAATGTTTTGTAATGATTTGAAAATGGAATGGTTTTTAAAGAACACGTAATTTTCATTATACGAAAAGGAAGAAAACATTGAATCTATCACCTGCTTAGAGACATGTACATAGATTCATGCCATGAGTATTACTTACTAGTGCTTTTAAGCTCCTTATCCTTCTCCCTGTTATGTTCATTGCATGATGGATATGTATCAACTAGAATGGGTGAGTAGGGTCGCTTTCGTGGGTTCAGCTATTAATACCCGAGAATCTGGTTTTTCGAATTTATTTATTGGAAAATGAGATAAATATTTCTGAATGTTTTAAATTATTGAAGTTTCTTTGTGATTTTTGTTTTTGAATGGTTTAGAAAGACTTCCGCTGTATTTCTCTTTTGAATAAAATATTAGGATAGTGAGGATTCATTTAAATGTATTTTTGACTCCTTGGGTATTGTTGAATAAATATCGAGTTTCAAATAAATAGTTGTTTATTTTCGAATGGAATGACGTGGCATTCTCAACTTTGGACAGTTCCTAATCTGGGGATGTTACAAGGCCTTTTATGAAGATGCCTGGTGTTCAAGAAGAGGCGACACGGTCTAATTCTTGAACAGGACATCTAGCTGTTCTACTACATCTAGGAACAACGGGAAACAGTGGAGTTTCCTCTCTGCAACCCTAAAGATGCTTACAAAAGAACTTTGATCTCTATATTTTGCCTTGAAATAAGAGTAGAATGGCTCAGGGCTTTTCTGTAAGATTTCTTCTTACCCATTGAATAGGTATCATYTGCGTAATTGAAAACAATTGAAATCTTCAAAATTCATTATAATGCAGAGATTGACAAACGTATACTAATTCAATCATGAGTATATTTGAAAATATAATTCAGATAAAATCAATTAAAAAGATATATGGTAAGGAAATAAAGGATATTCTACCATGTTGAAGCTCTCTTCTACTCAAGACCCATATCCATATAAGAAAGCCTAGATGGAATGCTTTTAATTTATTTTTGTTTTGCGGCTTAATTTTCAATATGATACATTTAACATGAAAAATCTATAATTTTGTGAAAAGCAAAGCTATATTTTTAATTTAATTATATTTTTTACACTTTTAATTGGAATTTGAAAGTGCTATATCAATTTGAATACTCATTCCAAAAAATCAAGTTTGTCATCGCAAAACATTTTTATTTTTTTTGGCAACTTTAGAAAATATCTTCGATGCATCTAATTCAATAGTTGGAAATTAAATGTTCGTAGTACTTCGCACGTAAATTAAGAATGCTTTAATTATGCCAATGGAAATAGAACTCTTATGTTGGCATCATGTACAAGAAAACGAACACTTATTACAGTGCCGTGAACAATATCAATAGTGAGTTGTGCTTATATCAATATTTACTRAATATTTTGGTTAGCACGAAAATGCACCAAATTTTTCTTTACTATTAAACTTTCTATCATGCTTTTTGYAATCCTATGTGGTATGCATAAATCCCTCAACTGTATTTTTTGGGTTAATGCAAAGTTATATTTCATCATTCTTGTGTCTATATCTAATACATCAAATATCCCTATGAAGAAAAGGAGAATAATAGGAGAGAAAACAAATGCATTCTGTTCATTATCTTCTTAAGTAAGAGTTAAAGCTTCACCAAACCACCGTATCAAAGCTATCGAGTGGACTTTTGTTGAACTGATTTACTTCATCAAACAATAAATGTACCATCACCTCTTAGTGGATGTGCATGCTCAAGATTCATTATGTCGGGTGACAGTCCCCTAGGCAACCCAACCGTGAAGAGGAGGATCAGTAACCACACAAGATATATGTAACTCTTTCATTTTCTCAAATTGTCATATTATTGTTCAGGAATTTTAGAACAACTATCTACAGTTAGATGGTGGTTTATATTACAAAAATGCTTTAAATGTCGACAATATTGTGGTTCTAGTGGTTTCCCTAAGAGGAAGAAATTTACATGTTCACAAATAGTAAACACTGTCCACATGGTATTGGTATGACACAGGAAATGCAAGGCATTTGTGTTATGCAAATTCATAGAATTTCATCCCACAGGTAATTCTTTTCTTCATAGTATCTTTCGCGTGAATTAGTCTCTTCTATATCACCTTATGCGGTGGATCTTCTTCGATCCTCCGTGTTTATAGGATACTTATCCTGAGGAATGGCATTAAATCTATCTTATAGAATGCAATAAGAAACGTGCTACAATTATTCTTTCATAAATATTCCGATGAATCAACAAGCTATGGGTGTGATGCAATCTCCTGGCTTTATTATGATGAATCAACAGGCTACTGCCAGTTCTATTTCGATGAATGAAAGGTGTGTGGCGTGATGCATTCTCCCTGATCTATTCCAATGAATCAAAAGGCACTAGTGGTGATGCATTTTACAATCTCTATTCCAATTAATCAAAGGGCTGCTRCGATTTATTTTTCATGAACATTCTTCCAAGTTAGGTGGTTCATCATATTARTTTGAATTGGAGAAGGAACTATGAGACGTATGTTACCCATGTTAAGATTTTCAGTAGACTCCATAAGAAGTCATGTCTGGAAAGTTCTTAGATCTATATTTTGTTTACATTTCACTTTTCATTTTTTGAAACATTTTTAGTTTTGTTGAAAACGTGTTTGGTGGTCTATGTATTTTAAATTGACATTCTTGACATCTAATTGATGAACTATTCGTGCAATGAACGAGCATGAATCTAGTATTACTATCAAAAACTTCAAGTGAAATTGTTGAGATTTTTATTAAGTAATATGTGCCAAAATGAGCAGGGAAATGAAACAAGAAATTCCTCTAACTATATTGATCGTACATGGAACAAAATTTGGTATAGAGAGATCAGCAGAAACTATTCTGATATCGTCTTTTACATGAAAAAGCATGAAAGAGATGAGATAATTGAAAAAGTACTTTCAAGTCAGGAACATGAAGGAAATTTTCTCTTCTATATCTATAACAAGACCCCRAGGTAATATTTTTAATTTAGTTGTGTTTTGAAGGTTAAAAGATGTATTGAGTGGTTACTTAAAATGCTGATAAGAATACTTGGAAATTATGCATATATTACTTCATACTAAACTGAACATTTCCTTTATTATGATCTTCATCTATATCTCTTACATTATCCATCCACTTAACTAGATCAAATTCTTATGAAATTCTTGACTAAAATGCCCTAAATATTGGTTGCGTGTTTGTCACGAGATGAGTTCTGTTAGCTTTTGGAATCCATCTTTATACATTTAGGCTGTACCTTATTTATAGTTTAGTTTTTTTTTTAATCATTTTCAGAAATAGTTTTAGTTTTCTATTTTGGGTGATTGTCTTGAAACTGATAAAAACGTGTTTGTTCATCTATCTAATGTAAACCCCCTCTTCAACATAATCCTGCAAATTGACATTTTTCACATCTTATTGATGAACTATATGTTCATCACACGAGCATTAAGCTATCATGACCAAAAGAAAAAACAATTGACGGAAACTTTTGTGAGACTTGTTAAGCAAATTTTTGCAAAAATGAAAATGGAAATGAGAAAATTCCTCTGACCACAATGTTCGTCTACAGCCCAAAATTCCTTATACCGAAGATGCTTTGCATTTGAATTCCCTAGATGTGCCTAACGGGTATTTGATCTTAAAAAATGTTGGGACATGTCGTTTTCACCAAAAAATAAAAAAAAAATTTATGGCATTGTAATAAGAAGAAAATTTGGACTATCTAGAAAGGATATTTATTTTGAAAAAAGAAAAATTTTGACATATTTAAAGAATTTGGCAATGCTAAAAACATGGTTTTTTGATGTATTTAATGTAAACCCTCTGTTCAAAAAAAAAATCTTGTAATTGACATTTTTGATATCTAATGGATGAACTATCCATGTGTTGCACAAGCAGAAAACTAATAAAAGAAATTCAAATGGAAGCATTTAAAATTTTTATTAAACAATATTTGCAAAAATGGAAATAAAAACTAGAAATTCCTCTGACTATAATGATAGTAAACAACACGATATTCCTTGTAGCAAAGAAGCTTCAATTTTGAACACCGTAGATGTGCTTAATGGGTATTTGATCATAAAGAAAATTTGGGGCATCGTTATGCAGGCCTAACTATTAAATGGCTACAGGTATGAGTAATACCAACTATTGATGTTTTTTCTTGGCATCTAGGCAAGTATTCCTTTACCATTCCTATCCAGTTTCATCATAAGATCATCCAACTCCTTACACTTTGGGTATATTGTAGAACTAGCCCCAATTCCTACAACTATCTCTATTGTTCCGAGGAAGCCTTCAACATCTTTCAAAGAAGCATTGGAGATTGATTTGGGCATTTTCCAATRAGAAATTGCAAAATTGTTAAGTGAACTATCAAATTTATTATGCTCTGTGTATGAAAAACCAAAGAAAATTATGATAATGTTTTAAGAAGTTGGACTATTTAGGAAGAACATTTATTTTTATTATAAGTATAGATATATTTTTCTCCTTCAATTTTTTTCTTATACATTTTACAACTTTACTTGGAATTAAGAAGTTCTCTATCAATTGGAAGACACATTATTAAATGTGCAACTACCAATTCAAAAAACCATTTCGTCATAGCAAAATATTTAAGTTACATTTTGTTTGCATTTCAATTTTCCATTTTAGAAACATTTTCATTTTTTTTGAGTGACTGTTTCAAGATTTGTTGAAAACGTGTTTGCTAGTCTATCTAATGTAAAACCCCTTTTCATCAAAATCTTATAAATTGACATTTTTGACATCTAATTGATTAACTATCCGTGCGTCGCATGGGATGTTAATTAAAAATAATAATTTAAGTGAAAGTTTTTAAATTTTGATTAAGCAATATGTGTCAAAATGAATATTGACATGAAACTATAAATTCCTTTAACTATGTTGATCATACACGGAAAAAAATCCTTCAGTATTGAGAGTACTATGGAAACTCTGGTGATGTTGTCTTCTTGACAGCATCGTGTATCTTCTTCCTTCAAGATTGCATAAAATCTCTTGCTTACCTCGACTGTCAGGGATAAAATGATTTCCAACAAAATCATCATCAGCATGGGAACTAGAGTCGAAGACCTAGCTTCTCTAACTATTATGTCCTCTAGATTAAATTATGAAATTTTCCCTTGAATTTTCATTCGAAACTGTCTAAGTCTTTAAGTTTATAATAGTTCCGATGTTGTTTTAGAGATTTGCTTTYTGATTGAATAATAGTTCAATTCTCTTGGGGACAATTTATCAAAAGAAAAGGTAATTTAAACTATTATGAGGTAGAATTTAACATTTGCTAGTATACCAACAACATAAAAAAAAGAAAGGAATTCATAAGAATCCTAAAATTAAATCGTTAATATATAATGTTTTTTGTAATCATTCAACTTATTTATTGTTTTCACATACTMTATACAATAAGAAAAGTAGATAATCATCTAAAAAATCAAAAGATGAGATCATTAGGAAAGTATTCTCAAAGAAATTCAACTCTTGAACTGTAACACCCCAAATTTTTCTTTATTAAATTGTTAGATTTTGTGTGAAATTTGTATGCCAACTGGCTTGGACGTGTAATTTTAGGCTAAGGGCTCGATTTGTGAGCCTARTTATTTATTAAGATGGAAGATTAGACTTTTTATCGAAAGGAAGCCGTTGTGTGTAATTTACAGGTCACTCCCAGCCACCCACGGGCGTACTTCTCCTTTTTAGGGCCGTAAAGGAAGTGCCCGCCGCCGCTCTATTCCTTCTCTTCCCCCTACTTTTCTTCCTTCTTCTTCCTACTCCGCCGGCCGAATCCCAAATAGGACAAAGTAGGGGCAAAAAGGAGAAGAAAAAAAAATTTAATTAATTAATTACCTAATAATAAATAAATAACTAAGATATATAAATAAAAGTAAAGAAAAACCGATTGAGGGGCAACCCGGAAAGAATAGGTCCTAGATTCAGCTT
>MEJB01000089.1:200076-215261 GCA_001752375.1 Rhazya stricta
CTTACGAAGATCGATCATTCGACAACAAAAAATATCAGTAGTCTAAACACACGAAACACCGCGATAATCACCGGGACTAAAACCTATCATTATCAAAGTATATAAAAAAAAAAGAACTTAACTAGTACCATCTCCACTTATTAATAATGCGCTTATGGCTCTTTTGTAAAAAGCAAAAGGGGCTACAAATTAACACAGCAAACAAAAAAGAAACATCAATATTAGCAATAACGAATCCAATTTATTATGCAGAACGAAAGAAACCCTCACTGAGAAACCGACGAAACATGCATAAACACCCCATGACAAAAAGTCCTAATCGGAAATAAGAAATCTGAAAATAAAAAATGCCCGGAAGTGCAAAAAGAACTAGGATTCTTGCCCAAAAACCAACATGACTACGGTTCACACTCCATCTACTACGAAAATTAAATCCAGAACCCCCATAATACATAGGCATGCGCACGAACGTCCAGCCTAGGTGCAAGAGCTGATCCTATGAAACTACCTGTGTCAACCCTACCATCCTAACGAACAGCCAATATCATCCTCATAGTTAGGTTCGACGTCATCTAAGGACCATGCCATACACTGGCAATCAATGGCCTAACGGCAGCACTACTATCCAATGGGCATACACTTATACACTTTATTTTCATTGACTAAGTAGTACGACGGCTCTACATGATTTCTACTGATACCCAACTGTTGCGAATGGACACCTGACAATAAAGATCCCCCAGGCACTCACAGACAACCTAGAACAGCAACAATCCAAGAATCACCCCTTCATTATTGAGAAAAACCTAACCACCATCACAATCGGACCAGTCTCCATTCTCCACAATTCGGCCCCACGTATATACAATGACATCGAGATAGGAGGAGACACAAGCACCAACTGGATTAGAGCCGGTGATCAGCCTCAGCCGCTGGACAGTCCAATCCGCTTACCCTTCTGTTTCGAGATAGTCCAGCAGACCGTTCACTGGACCGTTTAATTGCAAAGCAGATGGGTTCTGCCGCTTTGTTTCTGAGATACGGAACTGGCGTTTCAACTCCGAACAAACGATCATTCTTTCATGTGTCTTCCCAGATACCTGAACCATCATATGATGAGTCACTGCAGCAGACGCTCGAACTGCGATGTTCCGTGCCCGGGAGCTCAGGCGCACTGATGCCAGAACGGCCACGGAACCCATTTCGATGCACATCTTTGACGATACTTCGGGATCCATTACGCTCAACGTTCGATAGTTTGGCAATTGAGGCGTTATTTCGAGGCATATCATGAGTCGGTTGGAGGAGTTTTTATTTCCAGATACTAAGTAAGAACTCAGTTTTCACGTATGGACTTCAGTTAAGTAATCTCTCCATTCATATTATTGATGAACTTACAACTGAATATGGAATGATATTAATGTTAGAATCAGTGTCGTGATGTGGGAATCATCATATGGTGCATTGATGGATGTGAGCGAATAGTGTGAAACAGGAAAAGGTATGCAATGATGGGTTGTATTTTAGTAGTAAACCTATTATGTTAGAAATGCAGGACAATGTGATACATCTTAAATAATCATGAATAATTAATTTATATACGTAAAACGTATACATTATGATAAGATGGATTATGCGTTTCATGCCATAAAGCATAAGTATAGAAAGTAATTACAGTACCATTCCTGGCATGAGACCGTTTCAGTCAATTTTGGAAAGTGAAAAAAAACAGGTATAATAAAAAGAAAAATGAAATTTAAATAAAGTTTGGAAATAAGTTAAAGGTTTAAGGAGAAGAAGTGTAAAATACTAGCCAACAAAAGGTTGTGAGTGGGAAATGGGGCGGGCGGGGGACGCGGGCGCACGTATCGACCTACCCCTCTTTGAGTAGGTAATGAGTTAAAAGAATGCAAATATTAACCGCTTTGCATGTATCTAGCCGGTAGGAATGCAAAATCGGTTCCCAATAAAAATGGACCTACGTGAGAGAGCTGCTATGTGGGCTAGGCTTTAACCACTTCTATGTGGAACTCGCGAATGAAAAGGAAAATGGAAAGTTTTATTGTAAGTGAAATTTATTGGAGAGAATGTTTTGTAATGAGTTTTGAAAAGGAATGTTTTGGAAAGTTTTTCATTGAAAGGAGGAACTTGAATTTTTCATATGTAAGGCATGTTCATGCCATTCATGCATGAGGTTACTTCCTGGGCTTTTTAGCTTCATCTCCTTCCCTCATGTTTTTCATTGGTAAATGATATTGTAAACCGAGATGGGACGAAGGAGGTCACTTGTGGGGAGAAGCTACGATACCCCCCGACAACTAGTTTTTGAATTTATTTATGAAATAAGATGGATATTTTCTGAATGTTCTAAATTATTGAAGTTTCTTTGTGATTTTTGTTTTTGAATGGTTTTTAGAAAAGACTCCGCTGTATTTCTATTTTGAATAATTGTTAAGATGGTGAGGGGTTGTTATAAAATTTATTTTTGAAATAGATAGTTATTTTATTTTAGAACGAAATGAACGTGGCACATCTCAGCTAGGGACTGTCCCTAATCTGGGGGGTGTTACATGAACATTGAGAAAAAATTCCTCCTTTATATCATAATGAAGTCCCAAGGGAATTTTTTTTTAATTTTTCAATATGAAGGTGGAACTATAGCTCTTTTGTTTGTGACATGAACAAAAAAAATGAATTGGTGGAACTAGAACTCTTATGTTGGTGACATGAAAAATCAAATGGATTGTTGTCTCGGCTATGAGAACAACGTCAATTGCGGGTCTTGCTTATATTACTACCCATTCAATAGTTGGCTAGCAGAAGAATTCCCCAAATTTTCTATCTTCCTTGTTTGTAATCCCATGTCACRGTCATAAATCTCTCCCTAAGCTGCATCCCATCCTTCACGCCACCTCATAGCTTTACAACATGTTATGATCCATTTGGATTGTTTTTGTCCTAGTAATGGTAGAAACACTTACATGCAGCCAGTCTTTCTGAACACTTAAAGATTTGAAATAGTCTTTATAAACATAGGATGCTGCAAAAATTAATAGTCTTTGTAGGTCGCAATGATTCTTTCTCCGAAACTGCTTCTGGTTGGCTTCAACATTTTGCGGGATTGCAATGTTATATTTTGACATTCTTCTTTGTATATCTAGTACCCCAAATATCTGTATCAAGAAAAGGAGAGTAGGAGGAGAGAAACTAAATGCCCTGTTTATGATTTCTTAAACAATAGATATAGTTCATCATACCACCATATCAAAGCTATGTAGTGGGTATTTTGTTGAGCATATCTGCTTCATTCGATAATATATATACCATCATTGCTTAGAGGATGTACATGCTTAGGTCTCATTATGTTGGGCGGCAATTGTAACACCCCTAAATTAGGAACCGTCCTAAGCCGTGAATATTACGTCATTCCACTCGCAAATAATCAACTATCATTTAAAATTCAACATTTATTTAAAAATGAAGGCAGCGGAAGTCTCAACAATTTAAACCATTCAAAAATGAAGACAGCGGAAGCTTCAAGAATTTAAACCATTCAAAAATAATATATCTTATTACATAAATTGATTCGAAAACTAGTTCCTGGGTATCATAGCTCTTGCCCACAAGCGACCTCCTCACCCTATCTGGTTACACATCATCTGAAATGAAACATAAGAGAAAGAAATGGGCTAAAAAGCCCAGTAAGTAACCTAATGCATGAATGCAAGAACATGTTCTACATGTCATGAAATTTTAAGGTTTCGCCTTTTAAATAAAAAACTTTTCAAACATTCCCTGTTCAAGATTCCTTTACAAAACATTCCCTTCAAAATTCACTTACAGTAAAAACTTTCCATTTCCTTTCGTTCGTGAGCTTACTAGAGTGTAACGTTTACCCACTAAGCTCTGCAGTGGGCCATAGTTATTTGGAACCCGATTCCATTCCTACCGGTAGAACTACAAAGCGGTTAACATTCAAAAAAGTTTTCTTTCCATTCTTTCACCTCCAAGGAGGTGAACATTCCATTCTTACCTACCCTCCAAGAGGGTAGGGTCGGGTGCACTGGTCCCTATATCCTATTTCCCACTCACATCTTTTGTGGCTAGATTTACACTCCTTTTTGAAAACTTTAGCATTTACAAAACTTTACATTTTCCTTTAAAACTCCATTTCCTAAACCATTCACCTTCTAAGTGTGTGAATGGCTTATGCCAAATGTGATGTAGAATTCTAACTACATGCTCATGACATGAAATGCATACAACCTTATATAATATAATATTTGACAAACAATACACGATGAGTAACATGATAATATTTCATTTGACAATACAGGATATGAAMACATTAACATTCTATGCAATTATACACACATCATCATACAATCCCATACACAACATATTCGAGCAACCAAAATAGTTCAATTATATTCAGTCATAACATAAATGAGATTTAAGGATTACTTACCCGGAGTCCTTTACATTAACGGGTTCTTACTTAAGTTGTGAAATGGACTCCTTCAACCGATCTCAATATAAGGCCTCGAAATGACCTAGTTGATTATAAAAGGAGAGTCTACTTTAGTTCATATTTAGTTCTCATATTATCGAATATCACATTTCAAGGTTACAATTCAACTCCTTCGCTCAGGTACAAACTAATCTATATTCTCTCGTCAATTCACTTCAGGGTATAATTATGTACAGGTCATACAATTTTAATATTAAGTGTTGGTGTGGACTCCTTCAACCGATCTCAATATAAGGCCTCGAAATGACCTAGTTGATTATAAAAAGAGAGTCTACTTTAGTTCATATTTAGTTCTCATATTATCGAATATCACATTTCAAGGTTACAATTCAACTCCTTCGCTCAGGTACAAACTAATCTATATTCTCTCGTCAATTCACTTCAGGGTATAATTATGTACAGGTCATACAATTTTAATATTAAGTGTTGGTGTTTTCACCTTAAAATTCATGATATCCAAATGTTGCGGGAGCAGTATTGGATTCTCGGGCCTGCGCTCACGCGCGCGCACAATAGYATCTGGGCATTAGTGCGTTTGGGCATTGGCCACCTGGGCGTCCGGAGCTGGCTGCCTGGGTGCACGCATTGGGCGCTTGTGCTTGCTAGGCACTGGGTGCCTGCTGGCTTAGAAAATTCCTGCTCTTGGCTAAACTCAGGTGATCAGAACATAAATCGACGATCTATTTCCGGTCGAGCTTTCGGCTGCTTRTTGATTTGGCAAACAATCCAAGCAAGCGTTGCGAGCTCCAATCGAGCAGCAGCGCATGCACGGGCGTGAAAGCTAAGCAGTGAACCAGTAAGCTCTGGATGAGGTGGGCTGGTTGAACTCGGATCTAGGATGGCGGACTAGCGGTATGCAACATTCTAGCTCTGGTGATACGAATGGCTTGATGATTGCGAAGCGGGGCGGTTGATCTGGAATGACTCCAATAGCTCCGGTCCAGTAACAAGAGAACGGTGTCTCTGTCCAGGCTATGCGGAAGCCAATCTAGAAGGTAAAGGATCACCCGACTCTAGGCAACGGAAGAGGGCCGACAAGCAGCAATCGATTGACGCCCAAATCTGAAAACTCCTTTCTTTTGTCAAATCATGAGCTGGCGACTGGTGATGGGCGCGGTGAACGATCAACCCAACTAGCGAACAGCGACGTGTTCCAGGCGGCGTTCTGTCTGCTAGAGCAACGATTTTGGCGAGAAGACCTGGACTACGGATGGTAGTRCGATGGCAATGACTCGGCGCGGTGTCGACAGAAGGAAGAAGGCARTGAGTATAGTCGGAAAAAGGGGGTGGCGGCGGTAAAAGTGGGTTAGGGTTGGGCGGCRGCAGCAATGGGAGGAGGAAGATGAGGGGTTTCTTTAGGGTTTTTCTTTTTCTTTTCTTTTCTTATCTTTCCTTTTATTTTCTTATATATTTTCTTTTATTTTCTTTTCCTTTTTTAATAATTATATTTTGGGCCGTAACCCGAATCCTTCGGGCCTTCCCATCCAAATTTAACCAAAAATTCATAAATTTAATATAACGGGCTTTCTTTTGATAAAAAACTCAACTTTTGACTAACAAACAAATAGGCCCATGAGTCGAGCCTTTAACCAAACGATAACTCTTATTCGAATGAAAATTATTTTCGCACCTATTAAACGTATGATTTAAAAATATTAATCACATATAAAATGTCTAGCTCTAGTTGGCACACAATTTCACGAGATCAACCAAAAATTCATAAAAGTAAAATCCCGGGTGTTATAGCAATCCTCTAGCCAGCCTAACTATGAAGATTGGAGGATCAGTAACCACACAAGATATATATAACTCTTTTCTTTTTCTCAAACTTTCATATGCTTGTTCAGAAATTTTAGAACGTCTACAATGAGATATATGGTATGAAATCACAAAAATGTTTTAAATATAAATAACAAAGTGATCCTTGTGGTTTTCATTAGAGACAYGATTTAACATGGTACGGCGTGAATGCCTGATCCTGAATGACACTTTGTTGAAGCTCAAACTCACGTTGTTAGCTCTATATCTCGTTCAAGAGACCTTCACCAAAAGCCAACATCAGAATATTTGGGGTTACAAAAGTTGAATAAGAAAGGACTATACAAGATACAAGTTTTGCAATAATTAGGACAATTCTAATAAGAATACATCATAGTCCTATTTTTAATATTGAAACTTGTATATTAATTATCTAAATCAAAACATTCCATGTAGATAAATAAAATACCTACACCATAAATCTAGATATATCCTATTAATCTTATATTAAAGATATCAGAGTGATACTTTTAATAATTAAACTTGTACACAAAATTATCTATTTCAAAACACTCCATATAGATAAATAAAACACCTAGAATATAAATATAGATATATCCTATTCATCATATGCTAAAGACATATTCGCAGAATAAATTAGGGCAAGAATATGGACACAATGAAAATCATTGTGAATATTTGACCATATGATATAACTCCAGAAACCTATACTTATACAATCTCCCTCTTTGGTTTTCATATGAACACAAACACTATATTTATCATGCCAAGCAGTATAATAGAGTAGTCAATTGACAAGCCAAACGTAGTTGAATTTGAATGGCCTCAATGACATTATATTAAAACTATGTGCCTTAAAACTTTCTAGGAAAGCACAAGTGTTCAACATATCCTACCAATCATCATAGTACGGATTCTATATATCCAATTTTGATAAGTATCAACACATAAACTTACATTCATAACACTCATATCAAATAGATTCACATGAAATCTAACATACTGCAATACTAACAAYAGGAAATAATAGCGATCGCAATAAATATACTAAATACTTTTAGGAACCCATTTCATTTTAACCAGTTCTTTTCCTTTAAAGTAGAGGAGCAAAAGATTTTGATTCACGAATCATTCTATGCACATAGAAATATAGCTTAAATGTTTTGGTCTAATGTGACCTCATTTTGCCACAAAAATGACAATTAGGAATGAACTTTTATACTTTATAGCCTCTATCTTTTGCTGGAAAATTTTATCTTTTGTCCTTGTGGAATACATTCGGTTCTATTGTGCACACATTCTAGAATCATGTTTTATGGTACTCATTTTGAACTTGTTTAAGATACTGTTTGCACATTCTAGTTCTTTCAAAGCTTGAGATCATTTTGTTTGATAAAAATTGAGCTCCTTTTGCAATGTTTTAGTTTGCTCAATCAAATAAAAATTATCTTTTACAAGTTGAAGACTATTCATCTCAGTGACTTTAATTTGCTTTACATCAATTATCCACTTTCTATACATGTCATCATAAGCAAGGTCTTCAACATCAATATCAAATTGTACTTCTTCATTAAGAATGTCATATTGTACCTCATCCTTATTTGAATCTTTCACCACAAATGCTAGGTAGTTGTGCTCACGTTTATTATCTTCTTCAACTTCATAATCGTTGTCACTCGATAAAGCAGTCATAGCATGTCTCTACTTCTCGAGAAAATTTGCACATTCTACTTGAATGTGTCATAGCCTTCACATTCCTCGCATTGAATCCCTTTTTCCTTTTTGTAGTCTTAGTTTGAAGGGCATTCATTCGTTTGTGTTCTTCCTGAGAACATATACTCAAGATTATCACTTTGTATGTGAGTTAGAGCAATACTTTTGAAACTTATGGGGTGTTTCTCCTTTTTCAACCTTTTGAAACTTGTTCCTTTCGTAACGGGTATCAAATTTTGCTCATAAGTTAAGAGTGATCCAAAATTTTGGTGGCTTGTTCTGATGTTCTTTTTGCTTTTTTTTTTTTCCCCTAAATGATTATTATTATCATCTTTGATACCCATTACAATCTTCATTCTTTATATAAAGAAATATGTGAAGTTTACATGAATAAGAAAAAAGTCTTATTAAGGAAGGCTATGTTTGTCCTCGTATAATACAATTAGTTTCCTTATCCATGTAAYGAAGCCTAGATGTAATGCTTTTAAGTTACTTGTCTTTCATGTCTTAAGAAAAGGTTTTCCATACCATATATTTAACAATAAAAAGGAAATAGTTTCTAAAGTGCATGTGAAGTAACCTTTTTTATAATATTTCATATTCTATCTAAAAATACTTATAACATTGTCTAGCAGAAATTTTACACGTACAAAGCGCGTGAAATAACTTTTTTAATTATCGAATTTAATTTATCTTTTTCACATACTTTATGTCAATTGGAAAAGTAGATAATAATGCAAAAGCATGGAAGAGATGAAATCATTGGAAAAATTCTTTCAACTCTTGAACATTAAGGAAAAAGTTTCTATAACAAGGCCAAAAGATAATATTTTTAATTTAGTTATCTTTTGCGACTAGAAAGATGTATTGGTTGTAAATTAAAATGCAGATAGCAATAGTTGGAAATTATGCATATATTACTTTGCCCATAAAGGGAAAATTCCTTTAGCATGATCTTTGTTTGTGTTACTTATATTATCCATAACTTCCAATAAAAGTTTTATAATTTCAGAGAAATATCTTGAAACTTCATCATGTGGCTTTCACTTGATGGGTTCTGTTAGCTTTTAGGCTACATCTTATTTACAATTAAGTTGCGTTTTGTCAACATTTTTATTTTGATTTTCATTTCTGAAACTCTTTTAACTTTATGTTTTGAGTGACAGTTTTTAAGCTTGCTAAAAACGTGTATGGTGGTCAATCTAGTGTAAACCCCCTTTTCAACCAAATCTTGTAAATTGATATTTTTCACATCTAATTGATTAACAATCTGTGCGCCACACGAGCATTAAGCTAGTACTACTAAAAGAAAAAAGCTGAAATGAAACTTTTGCAAATATTATTAAGAAATATTTGCAAAAATGAAAATGGAAATGAAGCTAGAAATTTCTCTAACCAATTGATCGTACGTAGCACAAATTCCTTGTACTGAAGAAGCTTCATTCTTGATCATCCTAAAAGCTCTTAATGAAAATATGATCTTAAAACTTTTTGGGACATGTCGAGCTGACCAAATTATTCACCATCGAAAATCATTTTGATAAGGAGAAAAGTGAACAGAAATCCTGCTAATGTATCAATTACCTAAGTAGCCTATTTTATCACAAGTGACCATTCCTTATATAAATCCTTCCCCTCAACATCATAAGACCTTATAGTTGAGGGCATGAGTTTGTATTTACAATTCATTCAAGATAAGGTGTTTCACTCGGTTCGATGAGCTTTTAATAATGCACACTCAACTATAAGGTATACGAATGAGGTTGTTGATCAGTGCCGGTTGGAGGGATCAGAAATCCAACTGATGGAGTCACATTGCTAAGAATGTTGTGGAAGTGACTAAACAATTGCTAAGTGAATTGTCGGTTAATTATGCTTTTTATATGGAAAAACCAAAGATAATTACAATAATATAACAAGTGATTATTTTCAAATTTATTGAAAATGCATTTGCTGGTCCATCTAATGTAAATCCCTTTTCAAACAAAATTTTGTAAATTTATATTTTTCACATCTAATTGATAAATTATCCGTGCGTCGAACAAGCATGAAGAGAGTAATACAAAAAAAAAAAAGAAAAAAATTGACATAAGAACCGTAAATGTTGATCATGATATGTATGGTTTCCAATCTTTGCTTATTGCTTTGCATGTATCCATGTTCTGCAGCATGGATATCATGATTTTGAATTCCATATATGAAGGAAGATGTTTATGTTGGGATTAATCCTTGTAGATTCTAGCAAGAGGAAATGTAAGATTTTATGATTATTATATGTCGAAGTATGTAAGGGAAAATGTAGTCATGATTATAACCTTAAGCACTTTTAGAAATCACAAATTCAATGAGAAATGATCTAGAAATGGATCGTTTTAACTGAATATTAATCAATTTTTCAATTTTGTATTTTGAGTGTAGTTTCAAAACTTTTTGAAAAYGTATTTAATGATCTTTCTAATATAGTAGGTTAATGGTGGGCGGGTAAGAAACTTACTGGCTGCAAAGAAGTTATATCTAACATAATGATACAAAATCACGTGTAATACAAACCAACTCATAATTTTTTACACTTAGCTTCGTTTCATTAGATTGGATATAACTTATTGGCTGCCAACAAATTAAGACCTATTTACTATAAAGTTTTTCCTAAGTAATGTAAAACCCCTTTTCAATAAAATCTTGTAAATTGACATTTTTGACATCTAATTGATGACCTATCTTGCACCATATGGGTATGGAGCTAGTATTACTAAAATACTCGAAGTGAAACTTTTGAAATTTTTATTAAGCAATATGTGGTGAAATGAACATGGAAATGAAACCAGAAATTCCTGTAGCTGTGTTGATCATACACGGCATAAAATCCTTTGGTATAGGGAAAACGGTGGAAACTCTAGTGATATCGTCTTCTTGATGACATCATATATCTTCTTCCTTCAAGATTGTATAATTCTTCTCCTTATCTCGACTATCAAGGACAAAATGGTTTTCAAGAAATCCATCATCCGAATAGGGACCAAAGTCGAAGGCATAGTCTACCTCACTATTGTGGCCTCTAGAGTAAATTACGGCTATTCCCCTTAAATGTTCATTCAAAACTATTTAGGTCTTTAAGTATGCAAATTCAGTGTCGTTTTAGAGATTTATTTTCTAATTGAATAATATTAATCCTTTTTTAAAGAATTTATCGAAAGAAAAAGAATTTTCGTTTATCAGAAATCAAATAATTTGCATGCATGCATGCATGGTTTGCAATCCTTGATGGAGGGCATAGATTATTTTTTCTTTTATTCRAAATTACAAGTTGCAGGAGAAATGATTGAGAAATGAATCCTTTTTGCTGAATCGCTGTTTTTCTCAACTCATGAATATTAATTAGTCAAGGGTATTAATTTAGGTTATTGTGATGTACACTTAACCCCATCCTTTTTTAGTAAAAATACTAAATAACATTATTTAGCATATTTAGAAATCCTTTATGTGCAAAGCATGTGAAAATACTTTTTTGTAATCGTGCAAAAGCATCAATGAAGAGATCATTGAAATTTTTCTTTAAAAGAGCTTTCAATTAATGAACATTGGAAAATGTTTTTGTTCTATATTCATAACAAATTCTTCAACGGAATGTTTAGAGCTTAAAAAGGATTTTGGATCTAATGCACATAACAATCGTTGAAAATTATGCACATAAAGTGAACATTTCTTCAATTTCTTCATTTGTATCTCTTATATTTCTGTCCACTTAGATCAAAATTCTTATGAATGGATAATGGAGTGAGAAGGGAAATTGCTAACGCAACAATCATGACTATATTGAAAATATAATATAGATAAAAGCAATTAAAAAGATATATGGTAATGAAACAAAGGAAATTCTACCATGTTGATGCCCTTCTACTTAAGACCCATATCCATATAACAAAGCCCAGACGGAATGCTTTTTATTTACTTGTGTTTTGCAGCGTACTTTTCAATATGATACATTCAACATGAAAAATCTATAATTTTGTGAAAAGCAAAGCCATATTTAATTTTATTTTATTTTCAAATCCAAAGTGCTCCATCAATTTGAATACTCATTCCAAAAAATTCAGTTTGTCACAGGAAAACATCTAGGATGAGTTATGTTTGCATATCATTTTTCAATATTCTTTTTTGGAACATTTTTTATTTTTTTGTTTGAGTGACTATTCCAAAATTCACTGGAGAAGCATTTGGTGGCATATTTTTAATGCAAAACTCCTTTTCAATAAATGATGATAAATTCAAACGTTTTACATCTAATTGATGAACTATCCATGCATCGCATGTGCATGAAGCTAGTAAGCAAAAAAAAAATATATATATATATAATAAAATAAAAATTGAAGTTAAACTTTTGAAGATTTTATTCACCAATTTTGGAAATGGAAACGAATCTTGAAATCCCTCTCACTATATTAATTGCATACATCACAAAATTCCTTCTACCGAAGAAGCTTCAATCTTGAACATCCTATATCTGTCCAGTGGGTATTTGATCTCAAATGAAAGTGGCGCATCATTGTACAATTCAAACTATTGAATGGCTACTAATACAAAAAAAATCATCTATTCATACTGCTCTTGGCTCTAAGAAAATAGTTCATTTGCCTGCCCATCACACCGGCATGACAAGTCTAGTTCCATCCTAAGATCTTCTAGCTCCATTATTGTGCCTCAATGGTCGCAAGTCCTATATCTTTCCCAATTGTCCCTTTGGAGCCTTCATTACCTTCCAACGATGTGGTGACCCATCCTCCACTAGTCAATACTATCCCGATTTAATCACTAAAGCGAAAGCATAAATTTTAAAGTCCATATTACAACCCATAATTAGTCCCTAGGGATTAAGCATCCCCGTAAAATAATAAGATGCATAGTCTATTACATCTCCAAAGATATATTACAATCATCAAGTCTACAATAGTTCAGYAATAATACTACAACTTCACAGATAGAAATTCATAAGCAGCTTCTAAAAGTTCTTAGTTTCATCCTTGAGCTTCCTTTTCACCTTGTAAACAAGGAAGAATACTCATTGTTGTTGCTCGCCTTGGTTAGGAGATTTAATCCGAGGGCTGCTGTCCGCCACAAGCATTACCATAGACTTTGGCCAAGTTTTGACTAACCCAGATATTAACATTTAGGCAAAATAAGTGGTCCTCGAGCTGGGAACTAGCAAAACACAGTACTTTGCCTGTCAGACTAATTATCCAGAGTTGCCGGCAGAGTACTCCATCTAATCCATCAAGTCCCAACAAGCATGTCTCAATCAAGCAATTTCAGGCTCAATGCATTTCCATCAATTATCATGAACAACGTTAAAAATTTAATTTCACAAAAGCCATTAGAAGCTGTTGTCCATAGCTGTCAAGTGCACTATTTTCATAWGATAAATCAATGCACATTCATCAAAGATTCATGTAAAAATGGATTTTCCTGAAATCATGATAGCATTCTTCAAATTCTCAATAAATCAGTAATTTCGAGTGAGCATTCAAAAATTACGAATTACAAATTATGAATCAAAGTTGAGGGCTCTTTTAGTATTGGAGTCTAGAGTAAATTACAAATTTACCCCTAGAATTTTCATCGAAATTGTGTAGGTCTTTAAGTTAGTACTAGTTTTAGTGCTGTTTTAGTGACTTCTTTCTGATTGAATAGTAGTTCAATTCTTTTGGGGATAAATYAAAAGAGAAAAGTAATTTTAAACTATTATGAGATAGAATTTAACATTTGCTAGTATTCAAATGACCATAAAAAAGGATTTCTTAACAAGCCTAAAATTATATCGTTGTTATTTAACTATTATCATATGACACAAAATCTCCTCAGGAACGGTAATTCCTAATTAATATTACACAATTGTTTTAATTGCTATGCCGTTATGAGTAATACAAAAGAGGTTCCCAAATATTGTAAATGATATTACTTCATATGCGAAACACATGCTCTATTTCTATTACCACGAAATGTTGAAAGATCTCATTTTTAATATAGTGAAGTTTATGACAAAAGATATTGTTTCTTTGTGTGGAAGATACCTTGGTTTTTTGTAATCCTCCGTCACAAGCATAAATCCCTCAAGCTATATTTTGTGGGTTAATGAAAAGTTATTCACCTTCTTGTCTCTATATCTAATACATCAAATATCCTTATCAAGAAAATGAGCATAGGTTGAGAGAAAATTAATGCACTGCTTATTATCTTCATAAGCAAGAGATAAAGCTTTATTAGACCACTGTATCAATGCTGTCTAGTGGACTTTTGTTGAACAAATCTACTTCATCTGTAACACCCCGAATTTTACTTTTATGAATATTTGTTTAATCTCGTGAAATTGTGCCAACTAGGRTTGGACATTTTATATGTGGTCAATATTTTTTWAAATCGTACGTTTAATAGGTGCGAAAATATTGTCCGTGTCGAATAAGAATTATCGTTAGTTAAAGGCTCGACTCGTGGGCCTACTTGTTTGTTAGTTAGAAGTTGGGCTTTTTATCAAAGGGAAGCCCGTTATATTAAAATTACGGATTTTAGGTTAGATTTGGGTGGGAAGACCCGACGGGTTTGGATTAAAGTCCAAAATATAAATTTACGCTGGAATCTCTGGCTCTAGAAGGCGACACGCCAGGAGAGCACAGCCTTAAAGCAATTAGCACGTTTTTGATACCTCGGTGATCGCCAAGTACTAATTAGTTCGAAAGGACTTGTACATTCGTTGATGATCGTGCACATAAATCTCAGCTAGGCGTTCTCCTTGAGAGTGGTTCGTCGAAGACTTAAGTTGCTACTTCGACACGCCCGTGCCTCCTTTCCCTCTCCTCTTCCTTTCTGCTCCTGGCTAGACCGCCTCCCACGAAGTAGTGCCCGGGAAGCCGTCATCCTCTTTTCCCTCTCTTTTCCCTTTCTCCTCTTTTCTATTTCCTTCCCAATGCTGCTCCAAAAGAGCCCATCCGTCTCCCGTCCTTGCCATCGTCGCATCCCACCCAATCGCGGAACGCGCCGCCGCGTACTACTCTTCTTTTCATCAGAGATCCAAAAAAAAAAAAAGTTCAAAAGAAAGAAAAAAAAAAAAAGAGAAAAGAAAGAAAAAATGAAGAATATTATAAAAGAAAAGAAGTAAGAGAAAAGAAAAGGG
>MEJB01000308.1:0-11752 GCA_001752375.1 Rhazya stricta
CCTCCTGCCACAAAAAACATGTGGAAAAAAAATTTGTGAGCTAGGTTCAGTGAGTCCCAAGTGGGTGCGCTATGTGAGTTGTAAATAACATTTCAAGTATGAATGACTCTTTAGGAAATACTCAAAATAAGCGAAAGCTCCACTTCAAGAAAAAGTTAAATTTTCAATCGAATATTTTGGGGAGCTAAAAATCCCTTGCAAATTTGCAATGGATTTGCGAGCGCTTAAAAATCCCTCCTAATTTTGCAATGGATTTGCAACTGCCACAAAATGGGTAGGATATTTGCAAGTGAATAGCATCCAAAATGAAATCCCTTTCTAAAATCTCACAACTTTGGCGCAAAAAAGTTTCTTGCAAAATTTAGCGACCATTTTGCGAGGGTCAATCGAATGCAATATGTATGTAATAGAACATATCATTATATTCACACAAGTCATTGCAAATCCCTAGCTATTTTGTGAGGGATATTCTACGGTATTTTAATTTTATAAACATATGACTTTTAATTTTAATTTCAATTTTTCTTTTTTCATTGAGCTTTCACAGATCCGTCATAAATTTGCGAGGAATTAGCGAAAGAGTTCTTCAAAACAGTAAAATTAAAATTAAAAATAAAAAATATACTATTTGAGACCTCGCAGATCCCTCGCATATTTGTCAGGGATTAGCGAGGGACTTGTTTATGAAAAGTAAATTGAAATTAAAAATAAAAAAGACAGTTATTTGATCCCTTGCAAATTGACGAGGGATTAGCGAAGTAATTGTTTAAAAAAAGTAAAATTAAAATTAAAAATTTTAAAAACATATATTATTTAAGCCCTCGAAGATCCCTCGCGAATTTGTGAGGGATTAACGAGAGACTTGTTTAAAAGAAGTAAAATTACAATTAAAATTGAAAAATACAAAAGACAGCCCTTGTAAATTTTTGAAGGGTTAGTGAGAGACGTGTTTAAAAAAGGTAAAATTAAAAAATAAAAATAAAAAAGACATATATTATTTTTGCACTAGTAGACCCCCCACAAATTCGCAAGGGATTAGCAAGAAACGTGTTTAAGAAAAGCTAAAAATAAAAAAGAAAAAAAAGGACATTATTTAAGTCCTCGAATATTTGTTTGTTGCTTTGGTGAGTTTGTTGAGAAAGAAGGCGATGGTGGGTGGACATGGAGGCATAATGTAATACTCGAGATTTCTTTTTATGGATTTTTGTTTGATCGTGTGAATTTGTGTGCCAACTAGGGTGAAAACGTTTCTATGTGGTTGTTATTTTAATTGTACGTTTAATGAGTACAAAAATATCATTTTATGGAATTAGGGTCTCAGTTTGTTAGTGGCTCGACTTGTTGGGCCTATTTGTTTCTCAGTCGGAAACCAAATTTTTAACAAAAGAAAAACCTATAGAATTTAATTTAATGGATTGCATTAGTTATGGAATGGGAAGGCCCGAAGGATTTGGGTTACGGCCCAAGTTAAAAAAAAAAAAAGAAAGGGAGGAAAAACCCTAAAATCCTTTCTTCTTCCTCTCTTGGTTGCCGCCGCCACCACCAAACCACTGGCACCCCTCCTCGCCACACTCGCTGCCTCTCTTTCTCCCTCTATCGACGTCGCCAATCATTGCCGCATGCTACACCGCCCAGATCSRCAATGAGCCATTGGACCCAGCTGCTTGGAGGACTCTGCCCGTGATGCAGCTAGGCCAAACGACTGCCGCTACGAAGTTCTGGATTCTCCCCGTGGCTGATAGGAGGCTCCTCAACGGCGCTGCTGCCTCCTCCGCTGGAAAGAAAAGATTTTTTTTCTTATTACTAACTTTTTTGCAGGTACCCTAAACATATCTCAAGGAGAACAACTCCCTAAACTTACTTATGAGGCCTCTATTTCTGAGACAATGAAGAAAATAGRTGACAAGTTTGAAGCTATTCATAAGAGGATTGATGAGATGGACAAAAACGAAAAAAAGGAAGCCATCTAAAAATAATCCCGTTAGACAACCTAGGCATGGACAACAAAAAGAACAATGGGGACACATAGCCAACTAATGCCCCAATAGAAGGTCTACGATGATGAATGCTAATAGAGAAATCGAAATTGTCCAAAATCATCCAATCAACTTTGCTTTGTATTTAACGCCTCCATTTAGGATTCCATATTCATGTGCACACATGTGCATGGTGAGTTCAAAGAAGCACAATTCAACAACAGTTAAAAYAAGTGATCAGGGATATTCAAGATAAATTGTATCTGAGGATAAGCACTATTCTCTTTTTTCAAGCTTTCAATGAATAAAACAAGCCGATGAGTAAGTGAAAAGCATTTGATAAAAATAGTTAGCTTGAAAAGAATAGACTTAAAAGCATCCCTTTCAAAATCTAGAATCAGTGAAAACTTGTCAAGGATGAATAAGATTGCTATGATAAGAACTACTCATCAGCRTCCAATAATAGCAACCTGATGTAAAAACCTTTACCGTAGAGATAAAGTCATACGAGGTCAATATTACCAGCCTTATCACCTTGTATTACATGTGTGATTTCAACCTTATCACCTCTTAAACAAGCAAGAGTACCCACTAGTKGGTTACTAGGAGTTGCTCACCRCTGGGTTAAACCTCCTAAACTAAGGGTATGAGGGTCCACAATCATCCTAGGCATTGAATGGCACAACCATCTGCCCGATGCATTCTCGATCTGCCACTGGCCACTCCAGGCTTTGACCAAGTTTTGTCTAACTCTAATACTAACAAGGGGAGGTTCAAGAGGTCCTCATACTAGGAACCAACCAAGTATAGTACTTTGCCCAGCAGTCTAGTTATTAAGAGTTGGACAACAGAGTACTCCATTCAATCAAGTCTCAATCAATTTGTGTCAACATCAGTGCATTTCTGTCAATATCAGTCCAATCAATAGTGATCTCAAAACATTTTCCAGTACAACTATTTTCAAGCAACCAATCAATAGAGATCAAAAAATATTTTCACAATCCAAAGATTCACTGAAGAATACTTCGTCAATGATCTTTAAGCACATTTCTTTGCAAACACGAAAACCTTCACAAGTGAGTAATGGCATATTGCATAAATAATTGCAAAGAAATCAGCTTTGAGGTAAATTAAATCAATTCAGAGATCTCAATAAGAGCATTTGTAATAGACATTAAAAAAGCTGATAAAACTATATGCATTTGCAGAAGCACAGTTTGTAGCTAAACTCACATTCAAATGTACGTGAATTCTTGAAAACATATCTAGAATTCTTAAATAAAAATGCACAATTTTTTGGAGTTTAAAAGAATGAGGAACTCATATTCGGGCATGCATTCCTAGGTACGCAACTAAAGTTCGGGACCTAGATCAAGTAGTAAATGTACCCTCAAATAAGTCAATAACAAGTTCATGCACTCTAACGTTGTAAAATACAACTCGATCTCAAACAAACACTAAACAAGCTCGTAAATGAATCCATTATTGCATTTCTTTTGCTTAACTAATAATGTAAGCGATAGTAAATTCAAATCCAAGTTTTGAGTTATTTATCAAGAATATTTCTGTCATCAAGATATCCTAATTTCTCAAGGAAAAGATCTCTAAGATTTTTCTAAATTATATGATGTCATTCTAAGTATAGAAACTCAACAAAATGGTTAAGGGTCTAATCTGCTCAAAACTAGCTGCAGAGAGTGTTTATAGCATATCTCAAGTTATAGATTGATTTTGCTAATTAAATTTGTGGAAACATTATCCTAAAGCTTAGAGCTTTCTAACCATATGCTAAGCTCTCCAATCAGATTTAAGATCATCACTTAGCAAGGTTAATGCATGTTGATCATAAATGACCACTATTAGATTCTACAAAGGATAATCTAATGGAATTGGTTTTATATTGTTCCTAAGATAACATGGATCACAACCGCATAAAGCTCAGTGCCTGATGCATGGTTAAGTACTAGATTGGAACACAACAACAGGGTTGTAGCAAGGGAATGCTAATCTGATAGGTGTAAGTAAATTGACCATCTCATGAGTTCTAGTAAACCAATTTTGAGTGAAATATGTCTTAAAATGTTCCTAGGACCATGATATCTACAACCACATATGGCACTCATGATTTAGACACACAGTTACATCACAATCACTCCAAGACTCTAGCTACAATTTTACYCGAGCTAAACTGACCACTAATTTTRCAAGGGTCATAACTTATGTTTTAAGAAGGCTATAATCATCATCTATATCTTGATTTAATTCTAATGACCAACGCTAAAATTTAGTTTAATCAAATCATAGTTTCTATAGTTTTGCATAAGGAAAACTACTGACCGTAATAGAGCAATCATGCATTTTAATTCTACCACATCAATTGTACACCCTATCATGCTATTCTCATCAATTGTGAACGTATGAAAACCTGAAATAAGTAGACATGCTAAACGCCCAAAAGCCACATTAGTAGTCATGCAATACGCCAATTTGTACTTAACATCTAAAGCAACTATCAAAATTAAATGGAAGCCAGACATCTTAAACCTTAATCATTCATAATTTTTATCATACAACTTAAGCATGAATTCTAGAGTTATGAATAGGAGTTTCTAACTAAGTAGAAGAAAATTAGTTCTTTCAAGATGATTACCAACAATTGCAAACTGACTGATAGAATGATCAAGAATTGGAAAGTAATTTGGCCAAGAATCAGTTATGGTCATAGCAAAAGAAAGAAAACTAAAGCACGAACACAGGTGTAGACTTACATATTCTTGGATAAGAGTAGCTACCGGAGCTAGAGGTGGAAGATGGTGTCTGCTGGMGGCTTGTAGAAGTTGTTTGCCGAGAGCGCGTGTTATGGAGAGAGCTTTGTTAAGGGAATTAATAGAGTGGTTTTTGCTAAGAGGATGAATAGGGCACAAGCTAGGCGTACGAATATATATTGAGAGTGAGTCTTGGAGAGGTGGATTATTTTTCTTTAAGAAAAAGAAAGAGAATGGCTTGGACATCAAGGCCAATTAAGACTTCTATAGGTGGCTTGATGGAGTTTTCAAGAAAAAGGAGTTGAGACTTGGAAATAAAAAATTAATTAAGGCTTCAATAGGAAGCTTTTTAGGTGGATAAAGCTTAGGAAAGAAAAGATCGAAATCAGGTAGGGTTCGAAATAGTATTTTTCGATTCGAGTGAGAAAAATGTGCAGATTCATTATCATCTATTCTAATCTAATCTAGTTCTCTAATTGGACTTATCATAACTAATTATTGAGATGCAATATTCTAATTTCAAAAAGCACTAATTTCGAGCACTCTTAATCTCTAAATATATAGACTAAATTCAAAATCGTGAACACACGCGATCCTATAACGCTAATCAATTGTAAGAAAATCTGGGTCGTTATATTTTGGAACTCCTTTAAGAACCAATCTCTGATGAGAGAATATTTCTTTTAGAAAAGCCTTTTTATAAGCTCTTAGTGGGAAGATGTAAGGCCTTTTCTAGAGCAAGGATATTATCACTTTTCTCAGATTGATAACCCATTTCAGATAGAGTAGGGCTATTTTTAACCTCATATTCAGGTTGTATAATTTTTTCATTAGATCTTTTGATACCTAGACTTTTCTCTTCTTTATCAATTTCCATTTCAGGAAGTGAAGAGATAGATTTCCTGCGAGATTTTCCAATATCTAGCTTTACTTTTCTATTATTAGAAAGCTTCATTTCAACATCTCTATCTATATAATGAAAGATATGTTCCATAGATCTTAGTGGCTCCTTTTTAGGTCGTGCCTAACTTAGCTACCAATTTCTTATGCTATCTTCCAATCAACACAACATCTTAGAAGACTATTGGTGKCATTTTGGCTTGACTAAGGGTGGTGTTTTAGCTTGGTATCCAATCTCCAGGTATGTCCTCTTGGCATACACACAAAATAGGGATTTAGTCTAAGGCTTCAGCTTAAGTTTCAGATTGCTGTCTTGGTGGAGATTCTTTTACTTCTTTTTCTTCATATCATTAATATAAGTTTCTATTAATCACTATTTTTTCTTTAATCAGTGAAGGATTTTCTTCAGGGTTGCTTAGAGTTTTTCTCAGTTCCGGCAAGGGGGAATAAGACTGAGCAACAATTCTCTATAATAATCAATTTAGGAAACGTAATAGTTCTCTTTTGAGATTTTGAGGTGGTTGACCTGTATAAAAGATCTGCCTTTTTATAATAGAGAGTTCTTTGGTCGGGATAAAAGATTAGCAAGTATATTGTGTTTTCCTTTGATTGTTGAATTTTAAACTCATATCTTGATTACYATTATTCTTAATCTCAATGATTAGGCTTGAGGTATCATTCTATTTTTTAAGTCAAGGATTTTAGGAAAAGAAGAATTATKCATGTGAATAATGAATTCATGACCTATCAAATGAAACTCAAACTTTTTGATACAATTTTTGATGGACAAGATTTCCTTGATTGTGATTTGGTAATGCTTCTTTGCATCCTTAAACTGGCCATTGACATGTCCATTGATTTCCTCAAGTAAACTYGCCCAATGTTCATCACTTGCATCTGTCTGTAGGATCCTGAATGGTTACAATTCTGARAGGCATTGGCTATTTGCACGTTTTTTTCAATGTTTTGACGGCATTTGTAATACTYGAGATTTTACATTTATGAATTTTGTTTGATCCTGTGAATTTGCGTGCCAACTAGATTGGATAATTTTTTATGTGATTGTTATTTTAATTGTACGTTTAATAAGTAMGAAATTATCATGTCTGTCGGATTAGGGTCCTTCGTTGGTTAGTGGCTTGACTGTTAGGTCTATTCGTTTCTCAATCAAAAATTAGTTTTTTATCAAAAGAAAAGCCCGTAAAATTTAATTGAATGGAAGGGTTGGGTTAGGGCCAAGTTTGAAGAATTAAAAAAAAAAAAAATTCAACCATCTACCCTTCCCCTTCCCCCAAAAACCCTACCACCGCCTACACCATATCCATCTCCTGTTTGCTGACGCTCTACATTGCTACTGCCACCCCTCACCACTACAAGAACTTTCTTTCCTCTCCCCATTACCGCACTATCGCCATTCGGTGCTGTTGTTTCGCCTTTGCCTGGAACAACCTATAGAGATCGGAGATCGCTACTGGAGCTGCTACCAGATTTGCATGTCTAAGTTGCCGGCTACCGAGTTCTCTCTGTGTGCCATCGCAACCAGAGATCGGCTCATCGACTGCTTGAAGACTCGATTCCTAGTGGAGCTCCTCTCTCTACTCGTCAATCTCCAAGCTTGCTGGTCATCGCTCCTCCAAGATCCTCAACGAAGCCATCAGATCTAGCTGCTTGGAGGACTCTGCTTCGCGACTCGGCCAGGCCTAGATCGCCGCTGCTTGTTGATCGTCCACGGTGGAACTCCCTGCTACCCAAATCTTTCTCCCTCGCGGCCCATTCCACCACCGCTCTCTTTGCTTGTCTGCTACATGCAATTGTCATCGAATTTGCTTGCCATCGTCCGAGCGATCACAATCGGAGTTTGCCATAGCCGCACCAAGGTTTGATTTGTGCGTCCGAACCATGATTGCTCAAGGAAGCCTTGCCGTGCAACCACCACTCGCCGCTTGGCTATGCCCCTCTGCCCTCAGTCTATGTTGCTCGCGTCGCCTAATGTTGCCGCTATACATCCACCATTTACGGTCGAGATTACTACTCGCGATGGACCARAATTTTGCTCTATTACTGCTCGGTCGTTCATCAAAGGGTGTTGATTCGCCAAATCCGACAAATGCCCACCAATAAGCTCTCAGGCGCCTCGACGCCCTTGCGTGACTAGGGCTGTGGCGCGCACACCCAGGCACAATGCCACTTTCGCGACACTTGGAGTTTGTGTGATTTAGAGGTGAAAATATTATTATTTGATATTAGAAATTTATGACCTATGTAATCATGTCCTAAAGTGAAATTGTGGGAGAACATAGATTAGGTTGAATACCCGAGTTAARGAGTTTAAATTGTACCTTTGAGAATGTGATAATTAGTGATGTGGGAACTAAGTATGAATTAAAAATTGAAAAATGACATTCATGGATATAAGCGTTAAATATTTAAGCTTGAACAATCGTATTAAATGAACCTGCTTTTGTAATCACAATTAGGTTATTTTCGAGTGCATTGACGTTGAGAACGGTCAAGGGATTTTTGCCTTGCAATTTAAATAAGAACCTTTAACGTAAAGGACTCCAAGTAAGTAAATTCTCATATTCTCATTAATGCATATGTATTGATGTTTTTAAATTCCTTTTTGGTAAGTTGAATGTGTTGAAACTGAATTCTATGTAAGTAAGTTCTCACATTNTTTTTGGTAAGTTGAATGTGTTGAAACTGAATTCTATGTAAGTAAGTTCTCACATTCTCATTAATGCATATGTATTGATGTTTTTAAATTCCTTTTTGGTAAGTTGAATGTGTTGAAACTGAATTCTATGTAAGTAAATCCCTATATTTGCCTACCTTTTTTGTTATGTGTTATGTGGTGACTGTATTGGAATGTGTTACTATTGTATTGAATGATTTCACATAATATGCATGTTTTGTATTGTTATTACGTTAAATGGTATTTTTAATACAGTTTTATGTAGTTCATGTCATCGGCATGTAGTTGTAGTATTCTAAATCATTCCTGACATGAGCTATTCATACATCTAAAAATAAATGGTTTAGGAAAAAAAATTTGAAAGGAAATGAAATGTGAAAGGAGTGTAAACCTAGCCATGAAAGATGTGAGTGGGAAATGAGGCGTGGGGGACTGACGCATCCGACCCAACCCTCTTGGAGGGTAGGGAGATACGTCATGTTCACCTCTTGGGAGGTGAAAGGATGGAAGGAAAAGTAAAGTAATGTTAACTGCTTTGCAGTTCTACCGGTAGAAAATGTGATCAGATTCCAAAGAATAATGGCACATTGCAAGTTTATTGGTTAGGCGTTACCCTAAGTGAGCTCATGACTTTAAAGGAATGGAAATGTTTGAAAAGTTCCTACATTTGAAAGGAAAGTTTTTATGAGAAAGTTTATGAAAATGAAATGTTTTAGAAAGCTTTTATTGAAGAAGTGAAATTTTATAACTTATGACATGAGGGCATTATTCCTGCATTTATGCATGGGATTTTTCTACTTAGCTTTATAGCTCATTCCATTTCCTTCATTCTGCATTTCAGGTGAAGTGTAGCCAGATGGTGCATGGAGGTCGCTTGTGGGCAAGCCATGATACCCCGAAGCATTTTCTAAATAAATTTTATTGAATAAGATAGATGGTTGATTGGAATGGTTTTTGTGTATTATTAGGATATTTCTTATTTGGTTTAGCTAAWTGTGCTTTAAATTCTTTTGGTTTCTGCAAATTTCAGTTTGAATAAATGTTAGGTTGGTAAAAGTTTTGTTGGAAGACATTACTTATTATATTGGATTTTTGTTGGGTTGGGATGCATGTTGTTTACGGGTGATGAAAATGTTTGAGAATCTTTTGAATGTTTACAGGGGGTAGTTGTGGAAATTACAGAGGAAACTCTGCCAAATTTTTATAAAGCTTTTTAGTCAAAGGTTCAGATTTCTTTTTATTTCATACAGTGGTTGATAGGACTATAAGTCAGGTCAGTAATACTCTTGGCTTAAGACAGTTCCTAATCTGGGGGTATTACAGCTTTGATTTGGGCTGTGCCCCAAGTGGGCAGATTTTACTTTAGGAGTTTGGAGTTGGCTTGCATAGGGAGAGGCGTTTGACAGGAAGGTTTTTATGTAGTTCTTGTTGAATATTCTTCTTTGAAAGGTTTTCGACAAGGTGAGGTTCTAGTTGAATAGCATCATTAGCAATTTTCATGCTAAGGCATTCAACTTCAGAGAGACCTATTTGACTCTTTTTCTCAGAAAGCGTGATACCATGAGAATTACAAATATCAAAGAATTGGGCTAATAAATTCTCATGATCTTGCTCATCCGTATTGAAGAGAAGGATGATATCAATGTATATCAAGGTAGTAGATAAGATTGGCTCAAAGATTTTTTTTCATTGTTTTTTGAAAAAYAAAAGGAGCAATCTTTAAAGCAAAAGGCATTACAATCCACTGATATTGTGCATTAGGAATACAAAAGATGTCTTATATCTTTCTTCCGGAACAAATCCTAATTGTCAAAATCCTGCTTTTAAATCAAATTTTGAGAAATTTGCCCCTGTAAATGTATGAAAAGATTTTCTATCCTAGGCAAAGGAAACTTGTTGTCACACAAAAACTAATTTAGTGGTTTCTAATCAATCACCATTCTTTTCTTTCCTCTAATCTGCTCACTTCTCTTGTTCACATAAAAAGCTTGATATGACCAACTGGATCTAGTTGGTTCTATCAAGCTTTGTTTTAAAAGCTTCTCACTCTCAGCTCTTGCTAATTTAAGATCATCAAGTGTCATACCTGGGTGAGTTGCTTTGTAGAGTTGATATCTTCATTAAGCTTAAAAGGAAGCTTAACCAAGATTTTTTCATTCTTCCATAATGGCCTTAGATGCTTTATCATGTGGATCTAGACACAAAGAAAATAATTTATGAGATATTGTTTTAATCTTTCAGGTACTTTTATAATTAAAAATGATAGATAAGGTTGAAATACATGCTTTAAAATCTAATTCCCTCARGAAGAATTCTTAATTTTGTGCTCTACTAATRTGCATCCCACCCAAGCAGAACATTCTTCCCATGAAATCCATTTCCATAGATTTTCAACCAGACAACCCATTCAGAAAAGAACTTGATTCCGATGGGTCATTGTGATATCAATCAGCTTCATAGGCTTCACTATTGGCTACAACAAACTTTGTGTTAAAAGGCTCCCAAATGTCTTCTCCTAATAACTCAGGATCTATCATGGTCTTATAAGCACTAGTGTTAATAATAAATATAGCYTTAAATAACCTAGCATATTGAAATATGAGTAAAGAAACTTACACATGTGGATGACAACTTACAAAATTAATAAGCATTGTAGGATACATAGGAAAAAATTATTTGAACTAGTATCAGAACTAATATCAAAATCACTCCCTGCTTTTGAAACTTCTATACCAACCGCCATATCATCATCTAGTTTGCTCTATTTAGAGTAAATGAATTCAAGATCTAAATTTGGATGATCTGACATCATCTGTGAAATCTTCTTCATAGCCTTTGGTTTCCTTCGAGGAGAATTTTTTGCAAAATGTCCTTTCTACTTGCAAATATGACACCGATCAAACTTAAAGTTCTTGTGAAACTTTTTCTTCCTATCTTCATTTCTTGGATGAAGACTTCTTCTAGAATTTCTTCTTTTTGGAAGACATTTTACAGACACACTTCTCCTGTCATGAACATCCAATTTCATACTTATTGGAACATGCTTTCTTTATATGCTTTTCATTTATGAAATAATCAGCAATAACTTGCTGACTATGGCATAACCTTTCATGAGCAGTGAGAGTAATTTGATGGATTTCTCCCATACCAAAATGTTCTAAGCTTCTATTTGCTTCAATCATGAGCTTCTCAATGTTGGAGTGAAGTTCCTCTATGGAAAGAGATGTAAGATAAACTTATTTAGATTTGGTGTTCCTTCCTAAAACATAAAATATTTTCATACATCCCCCCCCCCCCCCCCCCGCCCCCCCTCTTTCAAGTTTTTGTTTTAAATCTGAAAGCTTTAAAGAAGAACACTTTCATTTTTTTTAAAAATAATCCCCGGGGGTCCCTGAGATCTTTCCTCCCCCTCCCCC
>MEJB01000308.1:12255-28491 GCA_001752375.1 Rhazya stricta
TTTTTCTAGAACAGACACTGAAGCTCGAATGGGTTCAGGATTAAAATTAACCCTGTTTGATTTTGTAACCTTGAATTGCTGATAGTTAGATTCTTTTTCATGGTCTCTTCTTCTATTTTTCTCTTTCTTTTGTCTTATCARCCTTTACAAMTTTGGCTTGTTCCTTTTTTTCTCTTCTYATTTCTTCATTTCTTAATACAAAGAAATTTGTAGAAATTGAAGVTTTAGATACTTGAGGTGGCAAGTAGTATCCTGATCTTGGCTGAGTTGTAATGGGAACACTTGGAAACACTACAGAGACTAGGTCAGGAGGTTTTTATAGAAGGAAACAATTAAGAAACATCTGAAATGTGTTCAGTAAATGTTGGTGAGGATGGAGATAAAGAAGATTGAAGACCTTGTGTTTGTCTGTGCCTATTAGCATCTTCRATTTCAGCTCTGACCTTCCTGATTTACTATTCTTTCTGGTCATAGACTGGACCAAAAAGTCTCACTCTGATCATATCCTTTCAATCCCTGTCAAGTTGATTAATCTCTCAACCATAGATTGATAAATCTTTTCCAGAGAATCTATTTCTTCTTGATGACTTCTACATCAAATATAACCCTGTCAACTTTGGTGTCAATCCTGTTAAGGACCTAATTTTGTGCCATAACTTTTTGGGTTTTACCAATTTAGAACTTCATCTGATTCCTGAATAGGAATAGATCTTCCAACATTATAAATACCTCTTGTAGTAGCAAAATGAGCTATAGTGATCTTTCTCATTTCATCTTTTTTCCTTTCCAAATGAGGAAACTGAGAGGTATATAAGAACATCATGTAAGGGATCAATGCAAACTGTACTAGCTTCTTCACATATAGAGGTTTGTATGTTAAACTTCTGGCCAAGTGGAGCTGGAACTTGGGAAAGTTCATAATGTGATGTCATCTTTCTCAGTTCTAAGGGCTCAAAGATATCTAGAGTAGATTTCTTTGACTTAAAATCTTTTTGAGAGCGATTAGGCTATCATCAGGATATGCAATGGACATCTTGCAGGCTCCCTTCTTTTTMTTCTTATATCTGTCCTTTTTTGGGTGATCCTCATCTTCGAAATTGTATTCATCATATTAGCAATCTGGATCACACATTCCTGTATAAGGAACATTGCATATGAAATGACCATTGATCCTGTTAGCATATGAGGGATTTTCTTGGGCTCCAAAAGAATGGACTGGAACCTTTTATGGCCAATGAGGTTCTTTGTTATCTGCTAGTTTGACCATCATCTATGAGAAAGACAGCCTTGGAGCTTCTTCTTTAGGAAGGACAAACTTTTGGACTACTTTTTCATCAGAAGTCTTGAAGGTACAAATGTAGTTGTCTGTACTAGTTGTGTGTCTGATGAAGATTTTTATAATTGGTAGCCTAATGAGTAGGGATTAACTTATGAAGATTTGATGCTTAGATTTGTCTGGGTATCTCTACGATAGTAGAAACATCGTTATCTACATTAGCTAGAACCATTAAGGCATTACTTGAGCCTCTTTTTTGTAGATCAAGAGCATAGTTCTAAAGTTTGTACACCATTTGATGGTGTAGAGTAGCCATGATGGCTATATCAACTGGCTTGGCATCAGCTCTCTAGATMTATACCTTTAATGCTGTAGACTAAATGCTAGATATAAGGGAGCCTAATCAGGACATACTATAAAAGTAAGTAATGTATCTTTTTATATTTAATTCTAATGGTCGATGTTCTATTTTTAGGATCTATTAAATTCTTGAAGTATAGTTTTAAGCTTTTTACGTTGAGTAAATAATCTTCAATATAATGCAAAGGGATGAAAAACATGCACCAAATGATTATTAAATCGAATTTGGTGGTGTTAGGTTAAATGTAATTGGGAGCTAGAATTTGGTGGTCAATATAAACTTTATGAAATGCATTCCATTTTATTTGTTAAACCCACCGCTAGCGTTAGTGTCTTTTTAGGAACTTAACTTGTACATGACTCTTTCTCCTTTTGTCTTATGAGAGAGGGATTTTGGTGGAATAGGGTAGAAGTTTGGTGGAACAAATGATAAATGGAAAAGACACTTTAAGTTAATGGATTTTACTTTTTTCCTTGCTCCATTTTATTGGAGTGGTAACTGGAAAAGACACTTTMGTCAGCATTAAGGACTAATTCAGCTATCATATTCATCATATCTATTATTAGAATATAAAACCAAGGAAGCTTCTTCTTCCTTTAGAGTTAGTTGAATTTGATCTCACATAGTTTTTGTTGTATCTTTTCTAAACTGGAGGATCGTTATGGAATCTGATCCTTTCTAGATAAAGAAATCGTTGAATCTATTTTTATGTTAATACATATTCCTCTTGGTGTTCGGAATAGCACAAGCATACTGATAACTCCTGCAGCAGCACTTCATCAAGCCATTTGATAGTTCGATAGTCCTAAAAAAGATTAGATTTATGGATTCTACAATGTTCATTTAGTTTCATTTCCACAACCATAGGAATTGATTTTATTAATCCAACCCCGACCCCTTGCTCTCCCTTTTGTATGGATAATATCACGAGTGCATCTCTCATAATTCAAATCAAAATTGCAAATTGAAAAAAAAAATATTTAAAGACTGTAGAAAGTTCTTGATTTGTGATTAAATAGTGAAGTTGAGCTTCCAATTGATGCATTTATTATAGGCACCCCTTTTTACACTCTAATACTTGAGCATCTTCACTACGCTATACAATTTAAAAGTTGAACGCTCATAGAAGTTCTTAACAAACTGATTTATTTTGAGAGTAGCRCTTCTTAATTATGTGTTTTACGTGCTCACATAAAAATTGCATTRTAGAAGGAAAGAGTCATTTGGTTYTGAATTCGAGTAAATTATWTGCACATACTTCAAATTTTCAAGGAATGAAGCTTCTGATTGATATACTTGACTTGCATATGAATAGATCCTATAGTATGAAAAAATCTAGATTCAATATTTTTGGCCCTAAATTCAAGTAATTATATGTTCATTGATATGAATATGAAATCTTATATAAAGGTGTTAAATGCAAAGCGAAGCTGATTGGATGATTTTGGACAGTTTCGACAAAGCTTTATAATTTGAGCATATCTTTCTTATCCAACCTCCCATTCAAGACTTTGTAAAATAGGATGATGACACTTTGAGGATTAATGATATTTTAAAAAGCCTTTTCCAACCTTGAACTTATCAAGCTATTGCTTGTGGYGTTCTACTATCTTGATTTATAAACTAGGATTCATATGTTAGCTCTTGATTGCTAGGTGTGGTGCCTACCCTTTCTTAGTGACTCTTTGTTCTTGTCTCTCTAGGTAATGGGGTCAAGATCCCACAAATTTGAGTCTTCAAAACTTGGGGTTACCTTCCGCTTGTTGTCTGGTTTCGTTCTATGGGTTAGGAAGAGGATTGCATAAGTTGCTATTAGAGCTTTGGTTGTAAGGAAAGTTTGATTATCCTTTTTTCTTGTTTTCCTTGTTTCAAATATCTTTTGCGAGCTAGGAGTGTGAYGATCTGCACTCCCCTAAGTTCCGCTGCTGCCTCTTGGCRGTCAATATAATTGAACAGTCAAAGCATCTACAACCATAAATAGAATAATAAAAGTCTAATAAAGTACATAACCTTACAATAATAAATCTCCCAAATATAAAGAGCTAAATACCACATAAACTCCGTAAGAGTCTGCACCTGTTACTAAAAATGTGAGAAAAATCTGTGAGCTAAGCTCAGTGAGTTAGGGTGTGGGTGCATTATGTATATTATAAATATTAATTCAAGTGCACATGATTTATCTTGAAAACATAACTAGAAATGCAAGAATCTTTCAGAAAATATTGAAAATATGCGGAAGCTCAGTAAAAATGCATTAAAGTAGTTAATGTTCAGTGCAAACTAAATTCAAAGTTAGAAGAATACCCAATAACTTATCTGGTTCTATGGGGTCAATATACTTGCTTTATAACCCTGTATGGGTGCGACTTTCACCTTATAACCCCATCAATCAATAAATAATACCCAATAGTAGGGTAACAAGGAGTCGATCTCTCTAGGCAACGGGTTCAAGATCCAACAAACTTGAGTCTTGAAGACTTGGGGTTACTTTTCCGCTTGTTGTCGGGTTTCGTTCTATGGGTTAGGAAGAGGATTGCATAAGTTGGTATTAGAGCTTTGGTTGTAAGGCAAGTTTGATTATCCTTTTTCCTTGTTTTCCTTGTTTCAAATATCTTTTGTGAGCTAGAAGTGTGACGACCTGCCCTTCCCTAAGTTCCACTACTGCCTCTTGGCGGTCAATACAATTGAACAGTCAAAGCAACTACAACCATAAATAGAATAATAGAAGTCTAATAAAGTAACAATAATAAATCTCCCAAATATAAAGAGCTAATACCGCATAAACTCCCTAAGAGTCTCCACCTGTCACTAAAAAATGTGAGAAAAATTGGTGAGCTAAGCTCAGTGAGTTAGGGTGTGGGTGCATTGCGTATATTATAAATAATAATTCAAGTGCACATGATTTATTTTGAAAACATAACTAGAAATGCACGAATCTTTTAAAAAATATTGAAAATATGCGGAAGCTAAGTAAAAACACATTAAAGTAGTTAATGTTCGGTGCAAACTAAATTCAAAGTTAGAAGAATACCCAATAACTTGTCTGGTTTTGTGGGGTCAATATACCTGCTYTATAACCTTGTATGGGTGCGACTTTCACCTTATAACCCCATCAATCAATAAATAATACCCAATAGTAGCGTAACAAGAAGTCGATCGCTCTCTCGGGTTATACCTCCTAACCAAGGGCACGAATGTCCAAATCGCATGGCAGGTGCCTAAGACGTGCTCGTCTGCTCAATGCACTCCCCGTCCACCACTGGGGTGGCCATTGGCTAGGCCATATGGCTATCTTGAGAACTTAAAACTGGCGATTCAAGAGGTCCTCATATTGGTAACTAGCCAAGTACAATACTTTGCTCGTTCAGATAGTTTCTTGAGACAATCGACAAAGTACTCATCTTTCACAATCGAATCCATAATCACAAGTTCGCAATCAATTGAAGCCACAAATATTAAATCAGTAAAGTTTCTAAGAAATCAAAATGACTTTTTCAAATCAATACTTTAAGTGAACAATGCCTACCCAGAAGATAGCTCTAAAGCACATTAAGGTCATCATTCAGAAATCATGATACAAAGTAATCTGATGTAATGTATTTACAAATCGGTTTGAAGAACTCACATTAAAACAACTGAGAAGGCTTGAAAATGCATCACTAGAATAACAAAACCATTTATTTTGGCAGTTTACATAAAACGGAAGGACTCACCTGTAGACATGATCCTCCTACAAAATTCAGCTTGTAATCCTAATTAGGGTAACCTAAAACACAGAGTAGATATATTCTTAGCTGATTCATATATCAAACTATGATGAGTTACTGAATTCAGAAAAACAAAGCTAACAATGACTATTTTTGCCCAACATAAGTAGAGTTGAATAAAATAAGCATGATTCAAGTTATAGATTGAGTTTCCTTACGTGATTTATAGGGAGATGTCCCCAAGACAGAGAGATAATCATCCACATAAAATATCCTTAATATAGAGTCATGGATGAATTGCAGCTTAGCTAAAACAGCAGGGTTTGACGCTTACCAACTAAAACTGGCAGTGTTTCTTAATTTACTATATCTCAAATTATACTATGAGTCCGCCTACAAACTTAAATCCCAACTAACCATAAGAACCAGGGATTTCTATTGATAATATAATTATTAAACTGAGGTCACGATTATGCTAGAATAAGGATAAACGGAAAACAATTAGTGCAAACCAAAAATATTGTGCARTCTTAGGTATATAGTTTATATCTCGAGCATTACTAGAGCTGATCTCATGAAATCAATTTTATTTAACTCCTAAGATATCAAATAATTCATCTATGTAGGCTTCAATACCTAGAGGGTACGGTTATATGTGACACTCCAGATTAGGAACTATCCTAAGCTAAGAATATTACGTCACTTCACTTGCAAATAATCAACTATCATTTAAAACTCAACATTTATTCAAGCAAAAATTGCGGAAGCCTCAAGAATTTAAACCATTCGAAAAAATATAATTATCTTATTATATAAAATAAGTTTGAAACAAGTTTTCAGATATCATAGCTCGCCCACAAGTGACCTCCTCCCCCATCTGGTTACATATCATCTGACATAAAACATAAGAAAAAGAAATGAGCAAAAGATCCCAATAAGTAACCTCATGCATGAATGCATAAACATGTCCTACATGTCATGAAATTTTAAGATTTYGCCTTTTAAATGAAAAACTTTCCAAACATTCTCTTTTTTGAAATCTCGTTACAAAACATTTCCTTCAAAATTCACTTACAGTAAAACATTCCATTTTTTTTCATTCGTAAGTGCACTAACTGTAATGCCTAGCCACTAAGGTTGTAGTAGGCCATTCTTATTTGGAACCCGATTATATTTCTACCAGTAGAATCGTAAAGCGGTTAATATTCCTTTTTAAAAGGAAGTTTTCTTTCCATACTTTCACCTCCAAGGAGGTGAACATTCCATTCTTACCTACCCTCCAAGAGGGTAGGATTGGGGCGCGGGTCCCCCTTGCCCCATTTCTCACTCACATCTTTCGTGGCCAGGTTTACACTCCTTTTCGAAAACTTTAACATTTTCTTTTGAAATTCCATTTTCTAACCATTCACTTTCTAAGTGTGTGAATGGCTCATGCCAGAAGTGATGTAGAATTCTAATTACATGCTCATGACATGAAATGCATACAATCGTATATAACATAACATTCGACAAATAGTACAAGATATGAAACATGATAACATATCATTCGACATAAAACTGATACAGGATATGAACACATGTAACATTCCATACAAATACACAYATCAACATAYAATCCCATACACATTATATTAGAGCAATTAAAAGAGTTCAATTTCATTCATTCATAACGTTAATGAGATGGGAGGATTACTTACCCGGAGTCCTTTACGTTAATGGATTCCTACTTAAGTCGTGATGTGAACTCCTTCAACYATTCTCAACATAAGGCCTCAAGATGACCTGGTTGTGATTACAAAAAGATGGTCTACTTAGTTCGATCATCCCAACTTAGGTATTATGTGTTTAATCCAAGAATGTCCTTTATAAATTTATAAATTCATATTTAGTTCCCATATTATCGAATATCACGTTTCTAAGGTTACAATTCAACTCCTTAGCTCGGCTATAAACCTAATCTATATTCTCCCATTAATTAACTTCAAGGCATAATTATGTACAAATCATACAATTTCAATATTAAGTGTTAGTGTTTTCACCTTAAAATTCACGATATCCAAATGTTGCGGGAGAGGTATTGGATTCCTGGGCATGCACTCAAGCGGCGCGCACAATAGCATCTGGGCAAGCACTCAAGCGGCGCGCACAATAGCATCTGGGCAACTGGACGCCTGTCACTAGCACTGGGCTGTGCCTGGGCACGTGCGGGGCGCTTGGCATTTGCTTGGCGCTTGGTGCTGCTGGGCGCTTGCCATCTGGGCGTCTGGGCATCGGGCGTCGGGGCATCGGGGGCCTGGGGGCTGGGAACCTGCTAGGCACCAATGCCTGGGCATTGGGCACTCCCAGAACTGGCGCTGGCACCTGGGCGCGGAGTTTTGGTCTGTGAAATGATCGGTCAACTATTTACAGCCCTTAACACTCTACCTTGCTTAGACAGGTCTTACTACACGACAAGTGCCCGAGACAGAATTCAAGAAGAGAATCAAGCAAGATATAGTGACTTGACAAGAGCTAATATATTGAACTCTAAGTTACTAATGGTTTTTGAAAATTAATAAAGCTCAATAAATCCATCAGATATATAGTGCATAATTTCAGTTATCATATCATTACACTCTATACTCTAGTTTGTAAGGTATATGATATCAAAGTATCCAGTAATTCTAAAATTCTTGGCAATAATTTCCTTATACTCTAAATGATGACAATAAGGACAACAAACATAGATTTCTACAGAGTGTGTATGATAACGATCATGCTAATCATAAAYATATATTGTATCTAATAAAAGTCATCATACCAAGCTTTCTTAGTCTAATAAGTAAACAAAGAGTTAAAATCTTGAAAAAATATTTCAATAGAAGGCGTGTAAACAAGAACACAACATGTCTCTAATACCAAATGGATACAGGATCAAGAAAGAAAACAAACTTACATGTAATACTAAAGATATATTACAAGATTTGATGCTAGAAATAAAACAAACTTACGTTTAATACTAAAGACACATTACAGGATCTAATGCTAGTTGGGACTACAACTAAAGAGCACCACGACTAGATACAATATGGAGCACTCAAAAGGGAAATCTAACAAGCATTCAAAAGAGAAACTTTCCCAAATCCCTCACAACCTGTCAGCTCCCTCACCTTCTCTATCTCTCTTCGCAATCCCCTTCTCGTGCTTAGCTTAGCCATCGATTTTCCTTTTGAWATCTCAAAAGCACTCCAAAGAGAAATATTGAACGTAGCACTTACACTATATTCACCAAGTAACTCCAATATGTATCTATTATCATTAATCCTTCCCATCACTTGGAATGGTCCATCTCCTAGGTAAAAACTTTGATTTCCTTTGCTCAGGAAATCTTTCTTTCCATGTATGGATCCAAACCCAATCATAAGGCTCAAAAACAATTTTCTTCCCTCCTTTATTTGCTTATCTAATGTATTGTTGATTTTTTTTTGTCCATGTTCAATTGTGCTTGATCATGAATCTTTCGAGCAAATTCAGCCTTCTATTTGACCATCTAAATTGACCTGCTCATTCATAGGTAATGGAGTTAAAGGATTGAAACGAAAGATAATCTCAAGAGGTGAATAGTTAGTAGGAGAATGAACATGTCTATTATAATGTGGCAAACATGCTTCCAAAGTATTCAAGTTCTTTTTAATTATGGAATGGAACAATATCATTGAATTTCTATTTGCAACTTCAATTTGTCTGTACAACAACTTAGTACCCAAATTACTCCACAAAGTTTTTCAGAAGTAACTCAAAAACTTAGTATCCCCATCAGAAACATTCTAGGAATTCCATGCAATCTAACAACTTCCATAAAGAACAAATCAGCAATATTAGATGCATCATCATATTTATGACATGCAATGAAATGAACCATCTTTGAAAACCCATCAACAACAAATATAGAATCTCTTCTCCTCTTAGCTCGAGGAAATGCTAACATAAAATCCGTAGAAATATTAGTTCAAGGGGAACTAGGAATGCGGAGTGGTGTATAAAGTACATGAGTTTGTAATGTAGACATAACTTGTTTACAATTAATGCATCTAGAACAAACCTTTTCAACATCCTTCTTCATATCTGGCAAATAAAAGTGCTCATTCAAAATATCAAGAGTTTTAGAAATTCCAAAACGTCCTACTAATCCTCTAGCATGTGCCTTCTTAACAAGTAAGTCATGCAAAGAAGAAGAAGGAATACACAACTTGCTTTCTCTAAACAAAAATCTATCAAACAAGTAAAATTTCTTGAAAGCTCCTTTAGAACACTTTGTGAACATATAGAAAAATTAGAATCCAAAGCATATAAATCTTTAACATACTCAAAATCAAGAAGCATAGCATCAGGTTTTGCTAATAAAGTATGTGGCACTTCATCACATAAGGAAATGTTTCAATGAATTSAACCCATTTAGCATGTCTCCTACTTAACTTATGTTGTCCCTTTAAATGCTCCAAAGATTCATGATCCATATGAATTACAAACTCTAAACCATAGATAATGCTRCCAAGTTTCCAAGGTTCTAACCAAAGCATACAATTACTTGTCATAAGTTGGATGGTTCAAGACTGCCCTTCCAATTTCTCATTAAAATAAGCAATTGGACGGCCTTCTTACATCAAAACTCCTCCAATACCTATGCGTGAAGCATCACACTCAATCTCAAAAGTTTTAGAATAGTTAGGCAAAGCTAGTAAAGAAGCATATGTCAGTTTCTCCTTTAGTTAATGAGGCTGCAATAGTGCTGAAATTTTTAACAAAATGACGATAAAAAGCTAGCTAAACCATCAAAGCTTCTCACCTTACTAATTTAAGTAGGTGTAGGCCACTATTTGAATGGCTTTAACCTTCTCATTGTCAACCTCAACACCTTCAACACTTACAACAAAACAAACAAGTTTATCCAAACAAAATATGCATTTCTATAAGTTTCCAAACAATCTTTCTTTCCTTAAAACTTCAAAAATAAATATTAGATGTTCAATATGTGCATCAAAAGTTTTGCTATAAATAAGAATATCATCGAAATAAACAACAACAAATTTCCCAATAAAAGCAAGCAAGATATGGTTCATTAGCCTCATGAGATTACGAGGTGTATTTGTCCATCCAAAAGGCATAAGCGACCATTCGTATAACCATACTTGGTCTGAAAATTTGTTTCCCATTCATCACATTTTTCATCCTAATTTGATGATATCCACTTCTAAAATCAACTTTAGAAAATACATAAGACCCATGCAATTTATCAAGCATATCATCTAACCTTTAGGAATAGGATGAAGATATTTAACTRTGATATTATTATCTACCTTACAATCAACACACATTCTCCAAGAATCTCTTTCTTTGGAACAAGAAGAACAGGAAAAACACAAGGACTCATACTTTCACGAACATAACCCTTTTCCATAAGCTTTTCCACTTGCCTTTGAAGTTCATTTGTATTCTCAAGATTACTTCTTTAGGTTGGTTTGTTTGGGATTATTGCTTCAGGTAAAGTCAATTTGATGTTCAATTCCCATTATAGGTGGCAATCCAGGTGGCATTTCTTCAAGAATACAACTTCAAATTTCTGCGAAAGGGAAACAGTTTTTCTCGACAATTTACTGACCAACTCATTAATAGAAAAATAATAAGCCTCCTTGTACAAAAGTGCTATAAAGGACTGATGAGAAAATAGAGCTCTCTTAATTTCACTTTTTGTAGCTAAACAACTGAATCTTTCYTCTATTTTCATTCTCTTTCTCTCTTTTCTTTYCTTTCATTTTCTTTGCCATTATTGGCCTTCCCTCCCTTAGATTCTTTCCTCTCAGCCTCTACTTCTTTCTCTTGAGTTTTACCTCTTCTCTCGGCTTAGTTACCTTAACTTCTTCACAATAATTTAACCATTGAAGATGATGCTAGCAACATTTGCACAGCTTCCTCCATCATTGATAAGGTTGCACACTTTGTTCTTTATGAAGCAAYGAGTTTCGAATAGATTTTTCCTTTGATTATTTTCCTCATCTTTGATCACACACTAAGGACCCTCCTTGCAACCAAACAATCTCCATGAACAAGTAATTTATCGTCAGATCCTCCTTCAAATGGTRGTGCAACACTCTCAGATTATAAACTATCATAACCTGGGAATGTTACCAACTTTACTCACTCTTATATTAGGAAAAWTGAGGAAAACAAAAATTTGAAATATTTTAATACAAAAGATCTATAAAAATTTCGACAGAGTTTCCTCTATAATGTCATCGCTTACCCCTTGTATGCAATTCAGAAAATCAACACTCAACCACAACATAAACCCATTTTATAGAAATAAAGTACCTCAAATCCCTAACAACTCCAAACCTCATCAAAATAGAAAATACTCATTTAAATTACAACCCAGAGATAATTCGAAGGAATAATGAATGGAAAAATAAGCAAATAAATGAATGAATACATGAATAAAGATTTCCCTATGAAATGACTCTCATTATTCAACAAGCATTTATTTCAAAATAAGATACTCGGGTTTATCAAGCCTGTACCCAAGGGCCTCCATGCACCATCTAACTACTCATCAACTGAAATGCGAAATGAGGGGGGAAAGGGTGAGCTACAAAGCTCAGTAATTAAATTTATGTGCATGAATGCATATGACATGCATTATCTATTATGAATTCCAAAATTCATTTCATCTACGTTCTCTAAGTTTTTCTATTTCTAACGTGAGCTCACTTGATGTATCGTCTAGCCATTAAGCTCTACAATGGCCATTACTCTTTAGAACCAAACAAATTCTAGCAGTAGAACCGCTATGCGGTTAACAATTCATTAACTTTTTCCTTTACTTTCACCTCATCAGAGGTACATTTTACTTTCATTTCCACCCTACAATAGGGTTAGGTAGGGTGTGCCGGTCCCCTGCGCCTCATTTTCCACTCACATCTTTCATGGCCTAGGCTTACACCCTTTTTCCATTTCCTAACTTTGAAAATTCATTATCGTTTACAATTTCCATTTCCAGACCTTATCTTATAACTCATTTCCATTATCAAAACCATGAACATGCAAACTTCCCCAAGGAAAATACATCATGGTAATGAATTGAAAATTAAGCAATGTTCTAACGTGTAACAAATAGCATTCTCACAAATTTACTTCAACATGATCACATAGTAAACATACTAGAATAATTAACATATATCACATTAAATTCGAAACRAAAGTCCATATGAAAAGAATGGAGTTTACTCACCTGAAGTCCTTAACGTTAGAATTCTACTTCAAATGTAAAGCAGAGTCCCTTAGCCACCCGCAATGTCAATGTGCCAGAAAATATCCTATTTATTAATACAAAAAAAATTCATTTAACATGACTGTTCGACTTTAAAATATTACATTTATCATATGAACATCGCTCACTCGTATTAACCCCTACTTAAATTTTYGAAATTGACAACAATAATATACCAAAAGCATAAGTTATCATTGTTCACAACTCTCCCTAACAATGACAATGACAACCATAATCACAATACATTCCTAAAAACATACTCCCCATACTAATTTAAATASAACATTAAATCATGTAAAAACATAATCTATATTTCCCACAATCATCAATACGAACACAATTACATAAGTCATTTGATTAATGAAATCGAACAAAAAAATGGTTTCACCTTTAATTGGACAAATCCTAAGTGTGGTGCATGGAGCTACGTTGCATCCTGGGCATGCAAACAGATGGCGAACAATAGACCTAGTCATGCACGATGCCTGGTCGCTTGGGCTTCTGGTCACTTGGGCGCTGGGTGCTTGGCCAATTTCTGTTCCTGGCTAGACTTAGCTGATCAGAACTGAAACTTTATTTCCAATCGAGCTTTCAATGACTGGTTGGTTAGGCGAACAGTTCGAGTGGGGTGCTACAAGATCCAACTGAGCAGCAACGCACGCACAGGCCGAACGCTAAGCAGSGAACTAGCAAGCTTCRAATAAGGAGGGCTGGTTGAACTAGGATAAGGGATGGCAGACCAGCAGTGTGCAGCAGTCCAACCTGGGTGATACAAACGACTCAATGACTTCGAAGYACGATGGCAGATCTGAACAGCACACGATGCTCTAGCAGAGAAACCTGCAATGACTCCAATAGCTCTAGTCCAGTAGCAAATGAACGGTGTCTCTATCTAGGAGATGCGAAAGCCAATCTAGAAGGCAACAGGTCTACCGACTCTKGGYAGACTGCTCCTAGTTGGTGATGGAAGACGGCCGATGAGCAGCAACCGATCGACACCTAAATCTGAAAACTCCCTTCTCTGGTYAAATCGCGAGCAATAGATGAGCGATTAGCGGCGGSCGATGGCAACCAGAGCAACGAACAGCGATGTGTTTTGAGCGGCTTTCTGTCTGCTMGATCAGCAATTTTGACGAGCAGAATTAGAATCTGGACGGTAGTGCGGCGACGGCAAAGACTCARCATGGCGTMGGCGACAGGAAGGAGTTGGTGAGTGCARCGAGGAAAGGGTTGGCGGCGGCAAGARTGATGGAGAAAGAGGTGGGGGCATTAGGTTTAGGTTAGGGTTCCATTTCTATTTTCACTTTTTCCTTCTTTATTTGGTGGCTGAAACCCTAATCCCCTTTCCTCTTCTTTTTCTTTTTTTAAGATTAGGCTTGAGCCCTAACCAAACTTCTTTTAGGCCTCCTTATCCCATAACCAACCAAGCCCAATAAAATTTAAATTCTACAGGCTTTCCTTTAGGCCATAATTTAACTTTAAATTAGCTTTTAGTTTTCGAATAAAACGAATGGCCTCTAACAGGACGGGCGTAAATTAATTAGCTAAAAACTCTAATTTAATTAGCATGGTAAATTCCATATTTAAATAAACATACTCTTATGAAAATGCACAAATAAACAATAATAACATATATAATTTATTAAATTCTAATTGGCACATCGAACATTAGGGCCTCCAAGTCCTTCTACTGCAAAATAACCAAAACACCAAAATTTCATGATGATAAAAAAATTAGTGAATTGGCATATAAATTTTACGATAATATCAAATTCATAAAAATGAAAAATAACATCCTAAGTAGTACAATACCCTACCTCATAAAAATAAATTTCGTCCTCAAAATTTAGGACTCACCGAACAGGTGCGGGTACTTCTCACGCATTTCCTCCTCTCGTTCCCACGTAGACTCTTCCACCGCATGATTCCTCCAAAGAACTTTAACTAATGCTATTGCTTTCCTCCTCAATACCTTTTCTACCCTTTCCAATATCTCCACTAAGACAAGTTTTCATGAAGATACAATGCTTCATAACTGAGAATATGGGAGGGATCCGAAACATATTTYCTTAGCATGGAAACATGAAACATATTATGTACGCCTGATAGGGTTGGTGGCAAAGCAATCCGATAGGCTAAGTCACTCACCCTTTTGAGAATCTCAAATGGTCCAACAAACCGAGGATTCAACTTTCCCTTCTTCCCAAATCTCATAATTCCCTTTGTGAAGAAAAAAAGTTTCATGGATTACCGGATGAGAAATCTAAGATGCTAGATGTCATTGAGAATGTATTAATACATTATTCCTCTCTCTTTGATGGGTGTTACATAGAAGGGTATATCCRTCTCAAACGGTCCAACAAATTGAGGGTCCAACAAAAGGAAAGGTAYGAAAATGTTTCTATTCTTCACAAAGTGAAGAATTAATCACCCCTTTGTGACTATCCAAAGGATGTGACTTTAGAATGTGTACTTTTGGGTAGCTCCCATTGATGAGTAAAGACATTTGAGGTTGTCATGGATTATCGAATAACAAACCTAAGATGCTAATGTCATTGAGAATGTATTAATACATTATTCCTCTCTCTTTGATGGSTGTTACATGGAAAGGTATATTTATCATTTAACCTGTAGGTTGAAGACTACTCTCATGCAATGTTTTTCCTGCGATTAATGTATTCATATAGTGATAAATGGAAAACTTGGGTTGATCCAAGAAAATAATGGGCTTATGGCTTAAATTAGAGATAATAAAAAAAGGCGAATAGACCCTGGCCCAGAAAAGATTAGGAATTTCAGCCTCACAAGGGAAAACCCTTGGGTAGTTGAAATTCCCATACTCTTGGGAGGATTTTGACCACCTTAGGGAGCTCTCCTACTCGGTCAAAATTCCTAGTATTTTTATGGATTCAAAGGCTCGCTTATGTTAGGGTTTCAATCCTAAGTATATAACATCTATTTGAAGAAACCTCAAGACCTAATCTCCTATCCCTCTCTGGCGGCCTCTCTATCTCTCTCTCTCTTYTTCTAATAAGTTCATCCTAGGTTCTCATCAAAAACCTAATCTAAAAAGAGTCATACCCCAAAAGATCAAAAGAAGGTTTCGCGTGCTAATTTCRTGTAYAGAAGTGAAGGTTGCCAGGAAGAAACACCTTTAGCAAGTTAGTAGATCGAGCAGCCTTCAGAGCTGGCACCTCCTTTAGCTCAAACTGTAGAATTGAGTCAAGGGAATTCAGCACCTCCAACAAGAAACCCTAGTGATTCTTTTTGTAACACCCCCAGATTAGGAACAGTCCTAAGCTGAGAATGCCACGTCATTCCGTTCCAAAATAAACAACTATCTATTTCAAAAGTAAACTTTAACAAACCCTCACCATTTTAATAATTATTCAAAATAGAAATACAGCGGAAGTCTTTCTAAACCATTCCAAATAAACAAAAATCACAAAGAAACTTCAATAATTTAAAACATTCAGAAGTATTTATCTTATTTCATAAATAAATTCGAAAACCAATTCTCGGGTATCAAAGCTCGCCCACAAGCGATCTCCTCGCCCCATCTGGTTACATATCATCTGCAAGGAAAACT
>MEJB01000309.1:5086-18500 GCA_001752375.1 Rhazya stricta
AGAGAGGGCCGGCTGGTGTTTTTTTCTGTGTTAGCCAGGTGAAAGGCTTGCTTGACTATAAATAGATTAGTAATAAAATAAGGTATTAAATTAAGGAACTACTAATAATTAATATTAATCGAAAAGGATTCACTTTCGATGTCAACTTACTTCGAATATAGCACAGTGGTAAGCCTTCTATTTTACAGAGGTTTGTGCACGTTCGAATATGGTGGAGTTAGTTAGTTAAAGGTTCGTCGAGCATATAAGCTATCGTTATCGTTAGTCGTTGAATATCGAAGTTTCCGCTCATGTATGGGCTCCTTCAACTACCACCACGAATGCAACAATAGACCTTCAATGAGCGAGCTATGGGCAAGCTCGCAGGCCCGGTGTAAGTCGCGGAACTCATTCATAGCCGGTAACACCTTTCAACCCATGACTTGCTACTAAAAAGTACTCTGGACGTACTAAGATAGACCTACATACCAGTAGCCAGAAAGGCAGGTCGACTCAGGCTGTACTCATAAACGCGTTAGGAACAATGAAAGGCTTCGCTGCTAATAAGAATAGCTTCACAAGCTTTTGTATTCTTTGCGTAAGTAAGCATGCGTGCACGTTCATGCTAGAAATGCAATACCGGTCTCAGCGTTTCCACAAAAGAAAGAAATGACTCGCGCTACATGCACCTTCCGACCAAACAAGGCGCTGCTTCTTCTAACTAACTAATAGGACTGAGTGAACCTCCTCTTCATTCTCTCTTTTATCGTCTTATCTCTGGCTTCCCGAAGAATCAATCCCTTCTCTATCTTTCTGTGCAAAGTCTCTGACCCCCCTTTTTCTAATAGTGTTGAGATATCTTAAGTAACTTAGTGCAAATAAAATGAAAAACTTATCTTAAATTAGATACGAGGCCAGACAAAGAAAGACCAATCTCGCTGTCAAAGTCAGACCGAGCAGTCTAAGATTGAATAACCTGCAAACCTCATAAACTAGAACTAGGAAGTTTTCTTGTCTCTTCATTATGATTATGAGAGAGATTCTTTTTCTTTTATCAGCTCGGAAGTCTATGCTATCTAGATATTCTCTTAGTAAATTCATATCATTTCCAGGAGAAGCATTCCACCGATGGAAGTTAAAAGGTATTACACGGGTAGATATGGAATGAACTATATAGGATAGCGATTTCACACGAAAGGCGGCCAAAGATGTAAGAGGAAAAAATTCCTTTGGGAAAGATCGGCGCTACGATCTGGATTCTAATTAAAAAAGATCTTGACCACCAAATTCACCTTATTCTTGAAGAAGAATCCTTGTGAACATCGCCTTGGGCATAGCCCTTCTAGCATCGCTTATTCCGGAAAGCCTTCAAATTCAAAGATCGGAGTGCTTCACTGGAAAATACTTTTTCTATTGCAGAGGAGATCCCGCATCTGAATCTGAGAAGGAGAGTCTCCCCCCTCGGGGTGGCTTACTCATTTCTCTTTTCATTCCTTCTCTCCTTATCTCTTTAGCCCGGTTCCAGGGAAATTCTTTATGAATGAATAAAAAATATCCAGTAGCAAAACAATGATAATACCTTGAGAAGAATTCATCCCTCCACTGTCTACTGGAAGGCGGTCGTGCCAGATTGAAGGTGCAGATGAAGAAGACGGTGCTCTTAGCTCGAAAGGTGGCTAAGTAAGAGAACATTTTAGGTATCACTGCGAGCACCATAGGTATGGAGCCAGACATTCGATACTAGATGTGACGGCCCAGAGATAGCAGCATAAACGATGACATGAAGGTAACTACAGGTGCCAAGGCTAGATGATTGTAACAATGTAATATCTAAAAAGGAGAACAACTTGAATATACTTTGAGGAGGAAGTTTTCTTACATTGGGAGTTGCCTGCCATCAGTTAACCTCCCCTCCGCTCTAACTAGCTAACGATCTTTCCCTGAAAGGATTGAGAATAGGTAATTTATTTCCATGATATAAGTATCCGATCTCCCCTTATGCTTACACAAGTGGTCGAGCGAGCGAATACGATCTATTGTGGACTGCTGTTGACTGAACTATAACTAGAGTCTTTATTTTAGCCTTGAAGTTAAGTGTAGTAGGACCATTTGGGGAATATAAGGAAAGATAGAGGTACGAGGGATAGAGGGAGGAGCATAGAACAAAAATATCCTCTGTTCATAGTTACCGAATGAAGGAGGAGGAGACTTAAGAGTAAATCTGTCTCCCCTATCAAACCAGGGTGGCTACCGCTACACCTTGTATTCCTGATCGACCGGCAGGTATCAAAAGATCGAAAGACTTTTGGCTTGGTCAAGGACGGGGTTCCACTGTACAACCAGGAATCATTCCCTTCTCTTTCGTTCTCCCCTTTCCGTTCATATGGAAGTAAGAGAAAATCGACCCCCAGCAATTGGTCATCCTTCCTGACCGAGGTTGAGTTCCTCCCTTTATTGAGAATCTATATGGCTTTGTTCGTCTCTATTATTTTTTTTTTTCAATAGCCAAAAAACTTTAGTTTCAGGTCTACGAGAGGTCAATGTATTAGGACTCATGCCAAAATTAAAATAAAATAGGGGATTTCTTTTCTCTTGCATGCGCCTTCCCTTCCTTCGTTCCTCATTCATTCAAATAAAAGGAAGCTTCATCGGGAAGGGATAGGGATGTCGAATTTGCTTGGTCGATCAAAGAGTAAGAGTTAAGCAAAGAAAGATTAGACAATCCTGTTAGGAATCGATCTAGCTGCGGATCCGGTCCTTTAGGAGGGACATCGCCCGAAAGAAAGTTAAAAAAACTTTCCTTCTGAGATGCCTGTTCTCAGGTTGGAAGGGTGCTAGGCTAGAGAGCTAATTCATCCGCATCTGTTGGTGTTAAGCCTTTGCTTGTGTTCCCACGGGCTTTCCTAGTGCAACCATCCTCTCTATTGAAAACAAGAGCATAGAAGTTTTTTTTTGTTGAAAGACCAGAAAGGAGGCACCGGAATTTTCTGAGCAAGCCCAAATTGCCAAGCAAGTAAAGAAGGCAGGTATTGCTCGACCCCACAACGAACATTAACAGAAGTCCCGGCTTGAAAACCGTAATGTAAATCTCGACACACTAGGAAACTGCCCCAAACCTTAGAATGGTCGTCGAGAGCTTGACCAGAAATAGGAACAGAAGGGAATCTTCTAAACCAGTCCGGACCTACCGAGCGTTCTTGGAAAGGCATGAAACGGGAAGGGGGTAGAGAGGAAAGCCCAAAGAAGAATTGAAAACAACCATGGAATGTCACCTCCTTCAGCGGGAAACTAGACAGCCATGAGCCATAGGTAGAGAAATCATGAACGGGCGAGGGAGGAGGATCATATCGGAGATCGGGGAAGTAGGCCTGAAGCCAGAGTTGCAATATCCAAAGCGGCCCCGGAAAAGTACCCAAGGACTTCTTAAAAACCTCATTCATACCTCGGTAAAGATAAGAAAGGGCTAAGGGGGCCAATGCTACCCTCCGACCACTAAGGAGAACCTTTGCCGGGTCTACGAAGTCGGCTGTCATAGCAAGAGTAGGAGAGCAGCAGAGGTATCGATTCAACCAACAGGACAAGAAGCTGATATGCTCTTCTTCAGAGATAGAAGAATCGGATTTCATGCAAGTATCTATGAAGGTACCATAGGCCGTTATGAAGCCGGGCTTCCCCGCCGATTTTGGCCGATGGTATTCGATATCAGGGAAAGACATTCCCGCATAAGCAGTCTCTCCTGTACAAGGAAGGCCGGTCAGAGCCACGACATCCATCATCGTCGGAACCATGGAACCCACACGAAAGTGGAATGAATGTTCAGCCGGACACCAAAACATAAGAGTAGCGGAGATCAGCGGTTTGTGACTCGTTAGGGTGTTTAGGCTCATCATAATAGCATCAAAAAGACCTAATTTTTTCAAATCCTCTCCCTTGTGGAGACTCAGACGCTTTACCCAGGAAGCCCAATTGTCTAAGGGGATGGGCCAAGCCCTAAAGATTTGACCAACACAACAGAAGAACCACTGACAGACCTTTCCTTGAAAGGGAGAGACGAAGAGGGGTTAGGAAAGAACTGGGAGAACTCTGACAGGGCCGGCGAAGAAGTGCCTCAACGCGCCGCAGCCACTACTTTGACTCCTTTTATGCAATTATGAACTCCACAGAACTTTATCAATTCCAACGCAACTTATCCTTTTGGAGCTGATGTAACAAACTACGCGAGCCTCCCAACGAAGCCAACATAAATCCGATCCGAATAAAAAAAATAAAAGGCAGTTTCATTATGGTGGTATACCAGCCGCCTGTTCTGGAACTTCCAGTTCCAATCGAAGCATATAGATCCGTAAATAGATTTGTATGTATAGCCACTTCAGTCGTGCTCGTCGTTTCTCGAAAGTATCTTTTTTCTGGGAACATGGTCAACCAGAAATTATTATGTTCGTGATTCTTCATCCACCGATGCAGAAAATGCTCCAGTTTTCCATTCTCATATGAGGCCGGAAAGTGGATTGGCAAGAGGTCGGCACGAAATGATTTATCATGCTCAAACATGAGCCGATCGTTCGTTAGGGACGGTTTATAGATCATCAAATTCCCACAAATGGAATGAGAGGTGGGTCCGTGTAAATGATCGAGACCTCGCAAACAACAACGCTCCTTCCCCATATGGAGTTCGGAACCCAAAGGCAATCGTTGAGTGAACAGTATCTTCTTTGTGTTAGTTGACCTAAGCCGCACCCTGACTGCTGGGGTGGGGCTCGGCCTCCGAACCGTACGTGGGACGAGTTTCTGCCTCATACAGCTCAGGCCGAAGACCGGGGGAAGTTTAGGAGAGATGGTGAAACCTAGCAGCTGCCGGTCGGGTCGGGGATAAGCTTGCTTCTTCACATTATCCCCCCAACGACCCTGTAGCGCTAGCGCTTCGCTTTCTATTCCATCCCATTCCATTACGGGATAGGCGGCTAATACTAATTTAATAAGTGAAGTAGTCGTCGTCTGACCAATCGGCTCGGACACCAGACCGCCTGTGCCCGCCCATTTTGTCTCGCCCTAAATGGAATGGCTCTCTTAGTTACGCTGCGCCCCGACCCGAGTCCCCACGTCCGCTTTTTTCCGCCCGCAACCCAAGAAGTTGGCTTTTCCAACACAACATTAGGGCCGTCCCCTTCATTCTATGCTGACCCCGGCCCGGGCTGGCTTTTTGGGAAGCCCGTTCCCACCGCGCTCACGGCCCGGCTGGCCTGACAGCGGTAGTGGGAATTCTCCCGTTCCCTGGTCAAAGACTTGGTTGGATGCGGGATCTACTCCACGAGGAGCGGTACGGACGTAGATGATATCATCACGACCCCTCTTTTCGTACCGCTAGGGATGCTTAACGCCACTTCGCCAACTGGCGTTACCCGCGCTTTCGTGTCTCTCAGTGTGGTCAGCACTGGGTGTTTCCGAGCAGCGAAGCTTACACCCATTCGCATTAGTTCATCCAAAGTTCCTTACCCTTATGCACGAATTATTGAATAAGCCATCTTCCTATCAAGATTAAGGAGTCAACTGAGCATCTCAGTGGCGGGATTGAATACCCGGATCGAATCAGAGTTCACGCCGCCCGCCCTGAACAAATAGGAGGCGTGGGCCATAGGTCGCACATAAGCCGCCGGGTCGCACGACAGAAGAACACCCAACATAAAGATGCACACTCCTCCATGTGAAATATTTATCTTGATTAGAGCTTTTTGGTAGTAGTCGTGACCAACAGCCATCAGCTGTCGGCTTGTTGGTAAGGTGAAAGCTTCAAGCCCGATTTCTGGTGGCGCACCCCCCACACAAGCACCGCCCGACGAAGGGGGGACGAGGAAAGCTACACGCCCAAAACCTTCGACCCTTCTTTCTAAAGGGGGGTGCCCGGGACACCTCATCTTGTCATTTCGTCGTTGCTCATTCCCGTTAATTTGGCCTTTCCTTCTCCGCGTCCGCTCACGCTTCGCTGACCTATCGCGTGCTAAAAAGAAGAAAGTACGAAAGAATAGTAAACAGAGCACACCGCAGAAAGATTCTAAATATGAGAAGTTCACCTTGGATTCGAGAAGAAGGAAATGAAGAACGGGAACGAAACGAAATAAGGCGTTTCTAGCTCTAGTTTCGGATGAGCTTCTCCCAATTATGTCTGGTAATAGAATAGGGCGGTTTGCTCTGACCAAGACTCCACTTTTTGCTCCGTCCGTGGAGCGTATGAATTTCCTTGAATGTAGATAGACCAAAAGAGGGAATGAAGGGATAGGAATAGGAATTATAGTACCATTGGAAGAAGGGGCACCTGTGGGAACATCTCTACTGACGAACCATTTCAATAGGACGGGTGCTGCCGTGCCACGAGGCACAACCATGAAAGTAATGAAAAAGAAAAAGTTATGTAGTTGGACCATCTGTTCTATTCGTTCTAGTTTTGCTTCTTTAGAGAAGATGAGAGGCTAAAAATGAAAGTGTTCGCAACACATACCGAAAGGATACCAATTAAGCCGACCATTAATGACTAGTTCGAACACCTAACGCCGGGTCATGAAAACTAATATACTGTATTTACCCTTCCTTGCAAAAAACAAACAAAAAATACTTAAAATAGGTAGGTGGGTTTAATAGATTTTGTCGAAATGAGGCATCGTCGAAATCGCCGGTAGACAAACGAGTTCGCCCCATTCAGTTGCAGGTCGCGTACATAAGCAGTGCCTCTATAAAAATTTCTCGGAGAAAGCCATGCCGCATTCTCTCAATAGATGAGATTTCATGCTCGAGGAAATCAAAGGCCCCCTTCCGAATATCTTTATAGGGGGAAATAGAAAGGATGTCACTAATGCTTTGTTCATTGATCATTAGATCAAATAAGGAATGTTGTAGAGAGATTTTCGAAGTACACATAATGCGACTAAAAATCTCTCTACTTAGGGATGAATGATAGTGCCTTGGATTGATTGAAGTATTAATATTTTCCCTGACCAATTGCTCATACTCGCCGGGGTTGAGCTGAGGCGGAAGCCCATAAGCCATCTCCGACTCAAGACTCTGTATCCGGGAAAAGAGTTCTAGTTCTATGGCTGCGCTTTGGGTTCGACAAGTAGCAAGATCGTCCATTGCTTGGTCTTGGGGGAAAGGTTCTAGAAGGACGCCGACTTCAAATGAATCTTCGGTCCAGCCTGAGCTTGAGGAATTGAAGGCTAAGCAAAGACTGTTTACGTCCAGCACTATGTCAAAGTGACCAAAAAGAACAAGGAGCGAGTGGGCAGAGTGGAGGGAGGCAGCCTGGGATATCAATAGCGGTAAATCCCTTATTCTTGATTGACGAGTCGCCTAAACCCTTACTTTTCGATTCAGATTAAAAAAATGTCCGGGGGATTTTCCATTGAAATTGTCCATCCTCCTTGATTGGAAAGTTGCGTATCACTCTGTTTTTTCAATTGATTTTGTTATAGCCTTAACCCTATCTCTGATCCAGCAAGCCACAAAAAATATCTAGAATTCCTGATCAATTAGTCGAACCCTCTCCCTTATTCATCGATAAAGAGAAGGGCCCACTCCGAGAAGAATTTCCTTCAATTCCATAAGATAAGGGATCGATCTGACCGTAAAATGAGAGAAACTGAGATAGTAGTATGCCTCGAAAGGAAGAAAGTCTGCTCTTTCCCAACATCCAGGGATTTTAGAATTTCGATTGCCTGGGAAATCTTTTATTCTAGAGTGATACCCTTTTGTCTGGTTTCCTTTTTTGCTTGCTTTCGTTCATATGGCTTTCGGGCTCATAAGGGGGGAAGAACTCCTAAGAGACTGTTCTCACTAACCCCTTTTCTTGTTCTCTGTCTCTTATCAAAGCTATTGAACGATGATAGGAGTTCTTCCCTTATATTCTATGTTCAGGTAAGAGAGATGACTGAGACGGGAAGAAAGGGAGTTGGAAAAGACGGCATTCTATGAAATTCCTTCCTTCAGGGGAAGGAGGAAAGGATAACATTCGATTAGGGCAAGCAAGTATGTATGGTATGGGATGTTCTTTCTATAGAGTGAGAAAAAGAGGGATTTCTAAAAGCCATAGTAAGGCAGAAGGCAGTGTGCAGTCAGCCAGTAGATGACACCCTAAAGGGATTTTTCAAAACACGGAGAGGGGCTCTACCACGATATGATATCTCTCATTGACAAAGCGCTATCAAAGCCGCAGTCCCAAAAGCTTCGTTTAGGAGCGAACAACCACTAAATTGCTTGTTAAATGGAGGAGCGGAAGGGGCAAAGTCAACGACTGAGGCCAGAAGGTATGTGAAAGTAAGTAGAAGCCAGGGGCAGAGAGAGCGGAGGAGAGGACTGATTGAATGTCATTTCACGCTGATAGGAATGGGGCCGTTTATTCTATTTATACTTTTTTATTGATCAATGGTGTGCCATGAGATGCTTCGCCCGGAGGATCATTCATGGTGAAGATCTCAACATGATCTACTCGGTCAAGTCTGATTAAAGCACTCCAACCTACCCAAAAAAACAAGCAACGGGTACTACTGGAATGAAAGTAAATCGGCATCTAATTTAATTTCTGAGGTCTTCATTTTCGGGTCTGGATCAAATTCTATTATAGAAAAAGGTTCTTAATATGGATTTGTCTCAGCCGCATTGTCATCATCTCACTTCCTATTCATGACAGAAAATAAGTAATCAGTAAAGGAATACTACTACCACTAATTCAGTCTAATTGGCCTAAGGGTCTTAGATCCCCTGAAGGGGTAAGGGTCAAGACCAGTGCCTGCTACTCCTACTCCTACTTCTACGCTTCCTTTAGCACATGCCCACGAAAGAAAGAATGAGCAAGAGCCCGGCTATGCGAAATGGTTTACTCTCGTCTCTTTATGTCAGCCTAAGAACTTAACTATTAGATGAAGCAGCTCTTGCTTTACTTTACGATCTCTTGAATCGATTCCCCTACTTTAAAGAGATAGATCCTCCTTTCCCTTTCAGGTGATCAAGTATCGACAAAAGATCTTATTAGCTTAGGGGCGTAGCGGCATTGGGGGAGAAGTCTCCAGGCCAAAAAGCAATCGAAGGAAAGGGTAGAACATGTTCTATTTTCCGATCTTTTTTTTGTCCCAGTCCGGAGATCTAACAGAAAGAGAGGGATTGGCTCTAAGAGAAGGTGCCAAGCTTCATATATGAATAAGAATGATCCGCCGCGCCCTCCTAACAGACTTTCAGCTTACGCTATGATCGGGACATCGCTGATTGCTATGGATCAACCTTTTCCTACGAAATTATGGAGTGGACGATTCCGTCATTTCCACGTCCAGTAGGGCCTATCGCTCCTATTCTACACAGCAGCCCTTACGTTCCACTTTTAGCGACATTGATTGCCACGAACAAGGTAATCATTTCTATGATCCCTAAGATAAGTAGGAAGCAGCCCTTCGGAAAAGCCGTTAGAGCGGGGCGAGCTCGAATCCGCTTTCTTTAAATAAAATGAAAGGCATTCTAGTCCAGACACCACTTCATTTAGGGAGTCCCCTATTCTATTGAATCAATCTCTATGTATCATATTCAAAGCGCTATGCTTCAATATCTTCTGACTCGGTGGGCGTTAGAGCATTGAGAGGACCTTTCCTATATTATCTAAACTAAAGGGGCGCTTTTCCTCCGCTTCGGATGCCATATGGATGGCCTCCTCGCTTCGTTCCCCGAAGTTTTACTCTATCCTTTCCCTTTCACTTATTTATGATACCCCAGTGAGAATGGCAACATTGACTACCGAGTAAGAAAGACGCTTTTTGGCTTCGTTTCAGGCCTTTGTTCTTCATCAAATCAGGTTAGGCTTGCCTCGGAATTTGAGTATGGGTCCCCGTCTCCCCAANTCCCCAACCTATTTTCGTTCTATACGGCTGTTTGGCATTGGGAAATCGAAAGGAAAAAACCTCTTCTGTGTCTTCGGATTCGACTTTAGCTGATACTTTTCTTTCTCTAGTGGCAGCTGCTTCTTCAGATGCTGAATCTGTTTTAGCTGATTCGTTTTTTGATTGATTCCTTTTCCTCTAAAGCAAGCCTAGGATCAAGGGAAGAGTCCTTGTTGAATTTCTTGAAAAAGAATTCAAATTACTATCTATGCTCTCTTCGCGGTAGAGCTTCTTCTCCAGGACCGGTTGATGCCCTAGATTCTCTTTCTTCGGATCTTTCTTTGGATGCGGATTATTCTGTTGATTCAGCGGCTGATTCATCAGTTGGATATTCAGATGTTGTCGAATCATCTGGTCTTTCATCATCTCTACTGCCCAAAGAATGAAAGTAGCATTTCACTTGAAAGAGAGGATAAATTCTAACCAAAAGTTTTTTGCGTAGTGATATATATCTAATTACACCCGGCGTATGATTCACACTCTAGCGAAAGAAAAATCAACAACACCAGTAACATCAGGAAAATCATTCCGACCCCCTACCTACGCCCTAAACTGAGCAAGATAGCTTCCATTGAGAGAGATCGAGATGTGATAAAAAGAAGTTTTTCAGCTCTTATCTTCAAAATCCTGTTCTCGAGGGTGACCTTAAGTGGAGTGGCCAGGCTCTGATCTGATTTATATTCTTATATATGCAACCTAAGCAGCTACTTCTATCCGTGCATATCCTAAATGAAATCATGCTTTTCACAAGTTCGGTACGCTAGAGGGAAAGTTCCACTAGTTCTATTGTCTCTAAGCCCTCATTCTTCCTAGCAACCGAGTCGATGTCAAAGAACCCGAGCGAGGGCCTTCTCTGTGCATTCATGTGCTGCTGATGAAATTGATAACATCACAGCTGATACGATCACACCAAGAAAGACTAGTGCTGCTCCCTGGCTTCCCTCGTATAGGCGAATAGAATACATGAGAAAAGGCAAGGCCAAGGAGAGCATCGAATCAAAAAGTGACTGTGCGAGAATGTCCTCTTGCTGCTCGAGAATAACCAGTTTTCCTGCCAGGAATGATAGCAGGAAAGGAAGGTGTGAAAAGAGGCATACTGGCTGAATAGGAAGCTACCCAAGGTAAATAAAAGAACCAAGCTAAAGGTAGAATGAAGGAGGTTTATCCGAAGAATCCGCCCAACAGAGAGTTGATGAGGAGGAAAAAAGTCATGGTTCTTTCAATTCCGCATCCGGGGAAAGCAGCTTCCGCTAAAAACATATCTCCCAAGGATGTACATGGAGCGTTATCCGAGCTTATGATGATGAGGTTGAATGGTGGGTGCGTCTGGTTCGGACCTAGGACCATAGGATCTGGGAAAGAGTAAGATAGCCGTTATACTCTTTATTTATCAAAGATATCGATATCGGACGAATCCCCACCGGGAAATCAACCGAATCAATAAATGATAGAGAAATTGGAGGACAATTTACCTCATGCGGGAAAAAGCTCGCCTAAGACTGATAAAGGGGAGGTCAGATCTAGGGCTTTGCCTAATTCCCGTAGTAGCCTTTTTTAGTGAGGTGCAATGCTTTCGATTAGCTTTCGAAGCCAGTCTTTCAGGTCTATTTCCATCCCCTTTTTAGTCGGGAAGTTAAAGTGAGGGGTCTCTTCGTCTTTTCCTATCGTCTTATTCGGATGAGTGGCCATCCGCTTTTCCTTTAGTTGTTTTCTTACTCTCTCCATCTGTCCTTCCATTACTTCCTTCTATCAGGTCAAGCCTTCCCGCGGGCCTCTAGTCTTCGATCCTTTCTTCTTTTCTTTAAGAGTAGCTCAGGGAAATAAAGACCAGGCCTCAAGGCGATGAATATACAGAAAGCAATTGCCATAATCCACCTTTCGATAGGCTTCCTCTTTCACCCGGGGGAAGGACAGGCCTATTCGTGTTTATGGGCACCTCGCTTAATGGTTCCGATCTACCCAGTGCTTAAATAAAGCGGAATCCTATTTAAAGTAACTTCAACAGAAAATTAGCTTTGGAAACTCAAAAGGAAGTGTCACAGAATAGGACCTTCAAGTCTTAGGTAACCAGGTGGAATACAATAATAATTATTTGTAAATTGGCCGTAAAATCGTGTAAAAAAGAAATGAGAGAACGACCTATAGGTTTAGGTTGAAAGTGAAGACGAAGGAAAGAATCCGAGGGGAAGAGCCAGTGATGGCCTACTGTCCTTTATCTCTACACCGAACCGAACCTTAGGGTTACTTCACTATCTTTCCATCTTCATTGACCTCGCCTCGAGAATAAACCTAGGAAGAGTGAGAACAGCCCGACTTGATTAAAGAATCGATCGCGTTTGAAGATGCCTGCAGGACGAAGTCAATCGATGGTAGATATACTGTTTAAAGTAAATCGAGGAAATTCCTTCAGGGCCTATTGCTAAGAATTCGCATTTCTTTGACCGGCCTATCTATCTTATTTTTTTATTTTTCTTATTTAATGTTTTTTTCTTAATAAGGAAAAAGGCCCTTTCTTTATCTAATATTCTCTAATAGAACCCATATAGAAAAAAGAAGGAATTCTTACTCCAGTCCATACCTTGAGGCTGAGGCAAGCGATAGACCGATATACCAATTGCGCTAGTCCAAGGTAGTTGGGCGGCTTTGAAATCGAAAACTTGACTTTTACATAATTAAATAGAAAGTCTAAATATAAAGAAGACGATTCTCGGCTTCTCCTCGATGTAGTTTGCTTTCTTGGTTCACCAGTCCTACTACTCGACTTGGAAAGGGTGGACTTCCTCAAGAAAGCCACTGCGTCATCTCTTGCAAACTGAATAAAGGAAAATAGAATTTCTCGTTTTAGTCTTCCTAAAGTTATATATTGTATGACAAGGGAACACCCTTTTGTTGAATAAACAAGTTAAAGAACTGCGCAGATGGTATCTGATCACCCATCACAAATCCTCCCCGTACTACCAATAGGGTAATGGGCAAGAATGGGTATTGGTTGTAAGAAGCCAGGGTATGATACATTTTCAGTTTTGTTTTGCTTTAATACATCAAAAGATTGCATCTTTGTTCACCTTCTGTTGTAGAAAAGGCCAGTAAAACACTTCTTTGACTCTTTGGTAGGTCCGTAGGTTGCCAGAGGGACCCCAAAAAAGCTGAAGCATGCATAGGCTGAAGCTGAGCTTCCTGAGATCAGTGGTTTGCCCAATTTAGAACTTTGCCTTCTATCTCAACACCCCTTGAGAGTAAGAGTAGTCAGAGTGTGCTGCAGGGTCTAATAAGACTGGTGCAATACCTTATATTTATTGCGCATGGGAAATATCCAACTAAAACGAGAAAAATCATCGACAAAAATACAAAATATTTGAAACCCTTGGATACAAGGGGAGATGTCCATACAGAAGAGTTAATTCAAAATCAAAATAAAGGCCTAGAACTACGACGACTAACAGACTCAAAGGCTAATCCATGAGATTTACCCAACTTTACAATCTGGACAAACATTTTGAACTTGATTTTGCAACCTAATGTACTAT
>MEJB01000135.1:0-10487 GCA_001752375.1 Rhazya stricta
CATTTTTGAGGTCCCAAAACTTCATGCTCCTCATCTAAGTTTTATGTGGTGTCAACATCTTTTTTCCATCATAACAGCCTTCATCATTTTCATCATTTTTAAGTTGGTCACAAGGTTGTGAATTAGGGTTCTCAATAGTTTCTCTAGGCATTTTAGGCCCTTCTAGGAGGGGTAGACAAAAACTTTGATTTTCTTCATGTTGTAAAAACACTTCTACCATAACCTTGATGCCCCATGTTCACCCATCAATAGAGCATCTTCCTTCTATATAGCATAAACTGAATGTTTCTCCTCATTACAAACCAAAATATTATACCAATACCCCATAAATCTTATGACCTAACAGTTTTGAAACATGATCAATTGTAACTAGGCTGAAYCTACTAGCATTACACCAATCATAAAAATTAACTTCCCCCCTCACATACACCCTATCTTTAGTGCAAATTATTTTTCACACTCTGATATAGTTTTATAGTGAAGTTAAAGAGTCAAGCYAGGACTGAGTTAATAAGGAGAATTAGGAATAACAAAGAAAAGAACCACTAAAAATTAAAGATATAGGATAAGAAAGACAAGCTTCATACCTTTTGTTGACCGTAAACAATATGAAAGAAATAGTACTTACAACTACTTGTGCTAATAACATTGCATAAACAACTAAAAACATAACAAAGTCCTAGTCAATGTAGCTAAAAGACATAACTTTGATGAAACCCCAATTGTTACCAAAGAAGAAAAAAGTTATAGCAACGTCAGAAAAACAAATAGTCACCAAATTTGACAATGCAAGAAGAAATCCCACATAAACAATCATATAATGACATAAGAAAACATAGTTATGGTAAAGCCCCAATTCAACTAAATCATAGAAAACAATCATATGAAATTCGAACTAGTCATAGTAACAACATAAGAAGAAAATCATAGTAAAGCCCCAATTCAACTAAATTATAACAAACAGTTACATAAAATTCGAACCAGTCATGTTAATGACAAACAATAAATAAAAAAACACATAAAATTAGGTAATCTTGAAGACCTGCAATCATAAAAGGCAACGATGAAGACATTTTGTCCAATAAAAGCATCTTAAACACAATTAAACTACAAAATTGGCAAAAAGGTATAGAAAGAAATTATTTTTAAGTCTTTAAGTCCCGAATTTCAATACAAAAGCAACTATTTAATAGGAATTGGGAGTTTGAAGAAACTTAATGTCTAACATCTCCAAAATTATCATCAAGTTGCTTCGAAGATAAATCTTCGTATACCTTTAGTCTTTATCTTCAATGGCGTAAAATGTCGAWCCWCATATTTGCTGGGTGAAATATATGAAGATTTGTTTGGCCAAAACTTGTAATTAGGGTTTGATGATCCCACATTTTAGTCTGATTTCTATGCATTTTATGGATTGCAAGAATTCGYAGGAACATATTGAAGGGTAAAAAGATGTTGAAGATGAAATGGCAAATTGGGTAAATAGGGGGAAATAAATTGTTTAAATCCTATTTTTATTGTTTGGAATATTGCTTACCAAATTGGTGTGGCTTGAATTTGGTTATTCTTGATGACTTAAGATGTTTTCTGGAGAAAATGAACCTAGAATGATGGATATACCCTTCAACTAATATCTACGTGTTAGTCACATGCTGATCCACCATATTTCACCGTCTTATAGGTGGTGGGGTAAAAATAAACACACATAAATTATTAAGGGATACAAATAAAGAAAAATAAAGTTTAGGGATATTTTTCAAAAATGCATAAGTACAAATGGCATCAAGTACCAATTTCCTAAAAACAAAATGAAATAGCTTACTACTTTAAGAGATTCAGGCTTATGGTCATTGACTTGGATCCGACTCATAATAAGATGTAAAATTTCATAGTATACAAAACAACATACATAGACACCTATTTATTTGAGAATTCCTCACAACATAAACATACCTAACAGAAAGCTTTTGCTACAATCAACTATGAACTCTCCAACYCAAGACTTCAATGGAGAAAAATCTAACACTGATAATAGCAACTCCAATACATTCTTTGATATCTATGGCCCTGAGGTATATCATAAAAAATACCACTCCACTTTTTTCCCTCTTCTTTTTCATCTTTCTAGAAGTTTCTTCTTCTTGGTAATTTTACTATTTTAGACATTTGCATCATTCAATTTGTAGTCTTTGTAAAGTAGAATAGTCTTATTCGTTGCATCAATTGAAGTGTCTTTTTCACCTTTCTGGATAGAGCCGAAGAAAGGAAATAGTTTTTAATTTTCATTAAATTTGGGTTCTTAACTGCGGAATTGCAATGTCATATTTAAGTTTCTATATTTTTGGTTGTTGCTAATTTCGGATGGAAGAAATGTGATGGAATATTAGGATGATGTTATGTGGCAGTTTGTGTTTCGTTGATAAAAAAATAAGTTTTCAAGAAGTTATGTAGCTGGCTTTTGTATATTGGCTTATTTTTAACTTGGGCATAAGCTAAAACTATGAAATGGCTTACTTTTAACTTGGGCATAAGCTAAAGCTGTGAAATGGTGAAAAATCCTTTTTGGACTAGCTTTTGAGCTTSTATTCACCAAGAAAGGAGTAATCCTTCAGCTAGAGTGAAAACAAAAAAKAAAAGTTACATAATTGAAGACCTTAATGTTGTAGATCTTGTTTTGCTTCTCACAGTTATTTCTATACTACTACTACTTTTTGCCTCAAGTTTTCACTTTTTTCTATGCAATAGATGCATTAAATCACGAGTTCTGATATTATGGTACATAGATGTTGTGTGTGAATGGATAATCGCAATGGTATCACTCAAGCTTCTTCCTTGATACTCATATTGCACCTGATTAGAATTTAAATCATCTAATGCAGGCACGAGCAGATGTCATTTTTAAGCAGCAAGAGGCTAACTCGACCTTGAATTTTTGAGTAGGTTCATGCTGTTCTGGGCAAGTTTGAATTAGCAATCATTTCCTCTTAAATTTTGATTGTTTTCTCATCTCTCATATAATACAGGACATGCAAGGGCTTGTGACTTGGGTGCTTGGTGAAGGCTTTATGCCATCATGGGTTTTTATCAAGGTGAGGACTAACAACAGTTTTTCCTTTGTGTTTCTTTGAGAGCTCTAATTGACATTGATATATTCTTGACATATCTGGGTAGGATTACAGACATTCTATGTTTTTTGGTCAAATATAGCGTGCTTTGGAGGGAGGATTTAGACAGTCTATTTTGAGCTCTATGTGCAGAATTCATGTCATAAGAATGATATAACTTTAACTATAGGTGAAACATAATTCAATTATAATTACATTATAATGTTATGCTTTATTTTAGTATGGCTTTTTGTAATATCTTCATAGTTTTTGGACTCGAAGTTTGAGGCTAGACCTTTTGTAAAGTATTATTTTGTTGTTTCTTAATTGAAGTGATATCAACTGAATAGGTTTGAAGTGTTATTATTTGTCAAATATTCATRAATGTTTTGTATTCTTGTAAGCTCTTTTGTCTGGTCTTTCTTGCTTTCATGTTTCATGTAGCTCTTTYTCTATTTCAATTTAGAAGTACCATTGCATATATTTCACATGTTTTTTGTTTTACATTTGCACCAAGTACTTGTTTAGCTTAATCATATATCACAATCTTCATGATCTTTTTTAATAAATAAATTTTACCAAATTGATTAGTAAGGGGTATATATGGAACTATTATTACAACACTCATTAGTAGCTAAAAWATGATTGATGTTCCATTTATGGATTATCATTCTTCTGGGATACATAACAAGCCCTTGATACTAAAGGTGTTGATGCTATATTTGCCTAGCCTTGATGCTACTTTATACTTATCACAGTCTAAATCGCTCAAAATTTTAAAAAAATTTTGTAGCATTCCCTAAGCAGCGTTAACTCTTACGTTGGGAKWWTTTYATTATGAGGGAGGATTCCATAAATTCTGATTTTGCAATTATCACACAATACTTATGATTCATTGTTTTAGTCTATGTTGGTTGTGTATCAAATGGTATGCGGATTACAGATACACTCCTAACCTGCCAAGCAATTTAGCCTATTTCAAGGAAGATTCCTTGAACATTTGAACAAGGYATTTGATTGGATTTTTTTCATTTTACTTGAATAATTCAGTTGCATGCAATATGCTTCCTTTTGACCTGGAAGGGGAAATCTTTTAATGGGAAAGATGTTCGTTTCTACTGAGGATTGGAAAATTCGTATCTAAAGTTTGCTCTAATGTTAGAACAAGTGCAAAGCAATTATCAAAKCATTTTGTATATCCTTCTCATTYTAGATATTTTGCTYTCTATTTTGCATGAGCTTACATCTGGTTCAAAGGATATGCCATTATTGATACTTGAAAGATATACAATTCCCATTAACATACTACACACTCATTGCCATGGAATTAGAAGAAAATGATTAATGCAATTGTGATAAGACACCAGGTGACATAGATCTAAATGTTGTATCTTGGCTYTTCTAKTTTTCATGTTATTCATCTAAATTTGGGATTTAAATTGACTTTCATAAAATTGTTTTCACATTGCAAAATTTCTTCCAACGCTTCTGTCTCCTTCTGGAACTCCTCCATATGAGATTTTAGCCCTTGACTGTGAGATGGTAAGGCTATCATTGAATATCTTGACTCAAGTTGTTATACATTATTATTTCCTATATAAGTTTGAACTATCCTTATTATGCTGTATGTAGAGTGTATCTAAATCAAACATTTTCCCTTTGCTATCCATAAAATTTATAATGAAAATATCTCTCGAGTCTAAATTTTGTGCTGGTTCAAACTTTTTCTGCTATAGAAATGAATAACTCCTTAATTCACCCTTTATAAATGTGGTAACAAATTTATTGCTTCTATTTATTGAATACATGCATCAAAGATGATGAATGCTTGGAAAGTGACATAAGTTAAAATTTCAGTTTCATATAGAAAAATGGCAATTGGAATGTTGTGGTTCTCTTCTTGTGACTGCATTTAATAAATATATGTGTATTATTAGCCATTACCCTTTGTGACCCAATAACATCCGACTTTTGTGTTTACATTTGTTTTCCTATACTCTTGTTGTACAAGGAGATAATGCACAAATGTTAATCTCATATCAAAGATCCCATCACACTAACATCACATTTTTGTGTTACATCTACTTTTCTCTCACGGAAAAATAAGTTTTGTTTTTGATGTTGGATAACCCAAGGCACTGCAATATGTGTACCGATCAATTTGCCCGATACAATTCCCTTAATAGTAGATTATTTGCCCAAAAATAGTCTCATTACAACATTTGATTGGCATATTTCCCCAAACCCATGAACTTTAAACTGCAACCTCCGTTAACCCTATCAAACATGTGGCTGTCCCTGTGTTTTTCCCTTTTAATGCAAGATAGATCTTAGGATCCATGAATACACGTAGGATACATCGAATGATATACCCTGATTATATCCAGTATAGTACTGTCAATTCGCTTAATAGATCATGGTATTCTCAGCAGATACTATAAAGAGAAAACAGCCACTTATTAGACATACAAGTGAGCTTTTTTTAACTCTGGGTCTCGTTTATTTTGGCAAATGCACTTTACACCTATCCATATGCTATTAGAGTTTCTTCAAGAGGAGATTTCATATGAATCGCCTCAAGCTTTGCTCAAAAAATGTTGATATAGCATAAGAGAACTTATTTTGAGGAGGCGAACACACCATTAGATTCTTCTATATTTAATTAAGAATATGTACCCTGGTTACAAACTAGTATTGGTTCCTAGTCACATATTGGCCGAGCTTGGGTATACCAACATCAAAACCAAACTTATTTTCGTGAGAGGAACAATAGATATATGTGTATAGCTACTCATATAGTCAGATAGAGATTGTTTGTAGAGTTGAGGTTAACATTCGTAACTCTTCTTTCGATTAGACTCAGAGGAAGTATTATAACAGTTTCGTCATATATCCTGTCTCTTATCATCAATATGCTTTATTATCCGATGGCAAATAAAGAAACATAACATAACTCAGTAAACCTACAATATATATGTGTATTGTCTTATCTGTTTGTGAGGGATCCGCGAATACAAGCGCTACAGTCTATATATATACCATACTCACTACAATAACCCACATTTTTTGATACATTTCAATGTCAGACATTCTCAACAAGAACAAGTATGAATATCTAACAATATGCCATCATAAGCTCATTCTTACTTTCTTAGAATAAGATATGTACAAAAAAATTCCCTTATTCGACAAATATTTAAGCTTATGTAGCTTTCAAATACAGCATATGAATACACATATCGTATCATATGATTGTTGCAATATGCGCTTTAAGGTTAATAAAAGGAGACAAACAAGGCTAGACAATCTACAAACAATTTTGTTTCTACCCATACATTTTCATTATCATTGTTGCACGTGCGCAGCAATAATAGTGACGCTATCGTCTTCTATAGTTGCGAGTTGCATACATATGCCCAAGAGTGTTAGACAATAGAAAAATAAACATTTTGATAAACTATTTAGCTCACCACGAAGAAATATTAGACATTCGCCCGGAGAAGACATGTATATTAATACACTCATTACATCTAGTGTCCGAAAGTTGATATATCTACGGTACTACTTAGAGCTAAATGATGAGGAGATAACAGACGGTTGTGCGCTATAGCCATTTGTGTAAGATAAAATCAGCGTCGAGTATCATTTCCACCAGACATATGAGAGTATACACCTGGAGAGTACCATGTAAATACGAACCATCACATTATAGACATGGTAGAAGCTAATTCAGAAATGCTACCTTATTACAAATGCTGGTCTCGATATAGTACATCATGATCAATCATATGAGGAGGCACCAAATATTACCGCCTCACAACGCGCAGGTTTAATTGTGAGAAAATCTAACTACAGGACCGTAATATTACTACACACTTATGGTATGAGTTTCCAGAGACGCCTGAAGCAATAGAAGGTAACAGATATATGGGAAGAATTATTGTGGGCTAAATTGATAAAACAGAGTATACATTATAAGATAGATTATACGAATCATATTTCCACGATTACACATACATTCTACAGCCTAACAATTATCCATCACGAGCGCGCGAGAGAGAGGGAGCGAGGCGGGTCTTGGGAGAGGGAAGCGCGGCGAGAGGGCGGGCTCGACAAGCCACAAACTGCACAATAAGACATGGGCGTGCCGAAGACGTATTATCTAGACGAGATTACTAGCATACTATTGTCTCCCGTGTACCTCGTTGATGATGCTTGACTATCCCAATTTGCTATCATTAATCATTGGTGTGTAATCCTTCCACGATAGCATGGCAAGAGTCAGCGTATGACTAGGGGCACAGATGTACTTCTCTATACCATAGAGAGCGCGCGAGGAAAGCATTTTGTTAATCACCTCTCTTTCAACACATACATATCACATCATCGCTATACATATTGATATCTCTGAACCAGATGAGAAGGGCAATCAAGCAATAATCAAGAACTAGCTGCGCAAAAATCGAATCTAAAAGATGTAATATGGACCTTAGCTAAAACTAGAATTTGTTCCATATATTGCCCTCAATCCAATTCGGCAGGCGCGCCATTGAATCACGCTCACACATAATTAGACGCCACAGATACAGAGAAGCTCAAACATCTTCAGTGAGCAGCTATGAGAAGGCGCGGAATACATTTTTCCACTCCATAGCGATATAGAGAAAAACCGATAAGCAGAAAGTCTTACTGCCGTCTTTTCTCTTAACACAGAGGAGATTTTCCCCTTCCAGGTCAAAACAGACTCTTAACACATATATGCCTGCAACAATGAAATGTCTATGGGCAACAACGCGTCTAGGATGCAATAATAGGACCATTCACAAGTGTACCCTTGCTCGATATATTACAGATAGGTTCAAAGGATACTTACAATGCCCTGAATTGAGGCGTCGTAAGAATTAGGCATTGTGACAGAGTCATAGGAGGTGTATTCGGTGCATCAACTCAGCATGGCACAGCAAAAGATATCCTAGGATACAACAGACTCAGCTTTAGGAGAGCAACAAGCAACTAACCTGTAAGTAACAATAGAGGATAAAATTAGGCGAAGGCAATAGACCTTCGAGCGAGAAATATGCAGATGTTCCAGGAACGCTTGAACCTTCTTTCTCATAATGTATAAATTACTCTCCCGAGAGAGACTGTGAGTAGTGTTATAACAGCTGTAGGCGAGCATTAGGGAGAGCGCCTTAACATAAGAGAGCATAGTATTTTCACTGGTTCTCTAAAAGTATTGTATGACAGCTCGAGAGAGCATATCAGAATGCATTTGTCTCACTATATACTACAACTTTTCTCCTTTAATATCAAGCTTAAATAGACATCGACGGACGTCGCGCTATATACATCTCTTATGAGTAGCACTCGCAATCCACCCATATTCGCTCCAAGATTTAGACCAACAATTCGAGAGAGGCGAGGCACATGGTAGAAGCCTATTCCAGAAGAAGGTTCTGTAGGCCGCCCATTCAGAGGTAGCATATTGCAAGATTTGCCCAGGCCGTAAGCAAAAAGCGCAATGACGATGTTTAGCTGCATTTCCTTGAAAGATTGCAGGCCGAATGAAAGGAAAATATCCCAGCTTATTGCCAGAAAGCTAGTATGCTGCGCAATAGGCAAGTCGATCGTATGAATCCACAATTGAAGGAGAAGCTGCATCCTACACCGATTAGCCATCAACGGAAGGATATTAAACGCAAGCAGCAAAGAGCTAACTCAGGAAATCTAGTCCAGGCCTCTTTTCCCTGAAAGTCATATGAGTGGTAATCCGCGCGAGGGAAAGAGATGGAGTGTGAGGGGCGAGTGAGAATGTGAGCGGCGACTTATGCTTACAAAATGCAGGCTTCAGTTAGGATAACCAAATTATGTTGAGGTTGGGATATGCAAACATCATTCGCTATGCCATCAAGAAATTGGCGCCCACGCGCGGAGGAAGCAGGAGAAGAGGAAGGGAAAAAGAGGAAGGAGACGAAAGAGAAAGTAAGTTTCGTTATGTTTTTGACTTTAGATAATCTAAATTTAGGGCTATGCCAAAGATGAATTTGTTATGTCTATGCAAATATACTAGTTGACTCAACAGGCAATAAAGCATTTTGCTTAGGCTTTATAGAATGGATTACTCTGCTACAAGCCAGATAATTCATAGGTGTAGGAATGATGTGACACAAAACAGGCCTTTAGGTCTAGGAGCAATCTATTTTTTATTTGAATAGGTAATGCATGCCATCCGGACCAAAAGTTACAGGGGGCAAACGTTCCAGAGGGCAATGAACATGATTTTCCATGCTTAAATTGAACCCAAAACATGGAGGTATATATTGATGGATTTAGTCGTCAAATCAACTACCGTTTAGCCGCAGGGGCATTTAGCTGAATCTGGATGAAGTCTTTTTGGGGGATATGCCGAGCATAAATTTTGAAAATAAATCCCAAGCCAATTGTGCTTCGAGTTTCAATTGCTATTTTTGGCTTTTTGTGCATCAGAGAGGAATTGAAAGTTGATGCTAACGAAGTTATCAGCAATTAATTGGAAGCTAGAACTCAAGGAACAAGAGGGAGTCGGCAGAGTCTAATCGGCAAGATAAAACTTCTTGAGGCAATTTTTGGGCAAACTCAGTAGGAAATTCAAAGCAATTTTCATTATTATTAAAATTGAAGCCAGCGCGAAGAGCAATTCAGCATGTAGAATATGCAGCGAAGCCGTTGAGTAGATCAAGTAGATTTTAACCAAACCCTAGTTTTTAGCCGCTTCCTTGGAATGATAGGGGGGGGGGGGGGGGCCCCCCAATGAAACTCTATATATCCACTACTTAAGACGCTCAAATCGGTTGCTTAGTGGCTCAGGACGATGATGAGGGATCGACGGGCTGTATATTACTAAGCCGATACCTAATGACATGGAAAACAGATATTCTCCTATTCAAACGAAATTAATGTTTTCAGCTTTTTTATGCCTCTGCAGGCGGAGTTAAGAATATTACTTGTTGTCCACTAGAGGTTTAATGTTATTTGGCAAGGTGGATCTGATAGTTTTCTCCTAAATTGGCTCAATCGCTACAAGGGAGATTGAATGGGTGGCTGAAAGATGGGAAGCAAGCGTTTCTCACTTTAAAATATGTCCCCTGAAGAGCTGAAAGGACAAGCGATAGGCAATTATCTAGCTTGAGCATCCATGCCTAGATAAGGCTGATCCATGGGCAGAGATTCAGAATTATGTGGGCGATGAAAGCCATGGAAACTAACCTTTGATGGTTCTAGAACCTAGTTGGCAGGGTAGGAAGCGCAGCACTTTAGTCACCCTGGCGCGACTGGTCATAAAAAAAAAAAAAAGGAAGGTTTTTATGTTCGAATTAGAAAAAAAGGCGAATACAATAACCTAGC
>MEJB01000098.1:0-25778 GCA_001752375.1 Rhazya stricta
ATAAATATATAAGAACTCCATTTATAGCCATTTGAAGACAACATTAGAAGAGAAGAAATGAGTCAATTAATTTGTGTCTACCCTATTTACAATCTAATATTACGATATACTTATATATATAATATAAAATGTCATTATTATCTAACATGCTAAGTAGTTTCATAAAAGATTAATGTATACCGACACATTGCATATCAAATGTGGTTGTCAATTAGCAACCAAACTATTCATTTCGGTCAAAGAAACCAATCGATTTTTTTTAGCATACAAATCAATATATCGGCCAATAACAACCAGTCAAATTTGAAAGGCTTAAAATAGCACCCTCCATATTCTATTTAGAAAAATTAAATAATATTGTTTAGCAAAATCAGAAATATTTTATGTGCAAAGCACGTCAAATAACTCTTATGTAAACTTAATTTATCTTTTTCATATACTCTACATTTTCATATACTCTACATTTTCAAGGGCAAAATCCATTACCCTTCATTGGACCTTTCTTTCAAAAAAGGGACTAGAATATATTGTATTGAAAATCATAAGAAATATTTTGTTAAGAGAAAAAATGTATTAGTATTATCTTATGTTGAAACCCTCAAAAAGGGTTTATATTCAGAAGAAAAGTAATATATTTATAAAATATAATATGAGGAAATTTTCTTCTTTCATATCCATAAAATAAAGCCYTGATAGAATGTATCGTATTTCACAAATTTATCAAAATGTTTTTGATATGATATATATAACATGAAAGGCAATGGTTACTAAAAGTGCGTGAAACAATTTTTTTGTAATTATTCAGTACATTCATTGTTTTGACATACTCTGTATTGTAGATAATCATCTAAAAACACAAAAGCTGAGAACATTGAAAAAATGCTTTCAAAAAACTTCAACTCTTGAAAATTAAAGAAAAATTTATCTTCTATATCAATAACGAAGTACGATGTGAATGTTCATAATTTCGGTGTTTGTTTTGCAGCTTTAAAAATATTTTCAATGTATTTAATTTAAAGTACACATAACAATAGTTGGAAATTAAATGTTCTTAGTACTTCACATGTAAAGTAAGCAATTTTTAGTATGTCAATGGATATAGAATTCTTATGTTGGTGTCAYGTACAAGAAAAGGAACACTTATTTCGGTCTCTAGAACAACATCAACAGTGAGTTTTGCTTATATCAATATGCATTCAATAGTTTGGTTAGCACGACAACGGCCCAAATTTTCTTTACGATTAAACTTTCTATTATGCCTTTTGTAATCCCATGTGGCAGGCATAAATCCTCAATTATATTTTTTGGGTTAATGCAAAGTTATATTCTGACATTCTTGTGTCTATATCTAATACATCAAATATCCCTATCAAGAAAAAGAGAATAGGAGGAGAGAAAATGAATGAACTATTTATTATCTTCTTAAGCAAGAAATAGAGCTGCATCAGACCACCGTATCAAAGCTATCCAGTGGATGTTTGTTGAACGAATCTACTTCATCAGACAATATAAATATCATCACTGCTTAGAGGACGTGCATGCTTAGGTTTCATTATGTCTGATGACGTTCCCTTGCCAGCCGAACTGTGAAGAGGAGGATCAGTAACTGCAAATGATATATGTAACTCTTTCATTTTTCCCAAATGGTCATATTCTTGTTCAGGAATTTTAGAATTGTCTATTGTGAGATGTGTGGTCTCATATTACAAATATATTTTAAATATCAATAACAATGTGGTTCTMTTGTTTCCATTGAGCAAGAAATTTATTAGACATGTTCTCAAACAGTAAACACTTCGTCTTCTTGACGATATCATGTATCTTCTTCCTTGAAGATTGTATAAATCTCCTGCTTACCTCGACTCTCAAGGATAAAATGATTACCAAGAAAATCATCATTAGTGTCGAAACCAGAGACGAAGGACTAGTTTATCTCACTTTTATGGCCTCAAGAGTAAATTATAAATTTTCCCCTTGAATTTTCATTCGATACTGTCGTGGTCTTTAAGTTTGTACTATTTTCAATGTTGTTTTAGAGGTTTATTTCTGATTGAATAATAGCTCAATTCTTTTGAGGACAATTTATCAAAAGAAAATGTAATTTAAACTATCAAGAGGTAGAATTTAACACTTGCCAATATACCAACTACCATAAAAAAAAAAACTAAGGAATTCRTAAAAATCCTAAAAATAAATCATTATTATATAACTTCTTTTTGTAATCATTCAATTCATTTATTGTTTTTGCATACTCTATATCAATAAGAAAAGTAGATAATCATCAAAAAACAAAAAGATGAGATCATTGGGAAAATATTCTCAAAGAAATTCAACTCTTGAACAATAAAGAAGAATTCCTCCTTTATATCCATAATGAACTCCCAAGGGAATTTTTTAAATTTTGTTGTGTTTTGCAGCTTTAAAAATATTTTAGGTGTACTTAATACGAAGTACACACAACAATAATTGGAAATTACGCCCACAGTACTACACACGTAAGTGAACATTTYTTTCAATATGACGGTGGAACTATAATTCTTTTGTTGGTGACATGGAAAAGCAAATGGTTGGTTATGAGAACAACATCAACTGCAGGTCTTGCTTATATCAATACCTGTTCGATAGTTTGGCTAGCACGAGGATTCCCTAGGTTTTCTATCTTGCTTGTTTGTAATCCCATGTCGCGGGCATAAATCTCTCCCTTAGCTGCACCCCATCCTTCACACCGCCTCATAGCTTTTCAACATGTTATGATCCATTTGGATTGTCTTCATCCTAGTAATGGTAGAAACACTTATATACAGCCAGTCTTTATGAACACTTAAAGATTTGACGACATCTAGGTGTTATAAACATAGGATGGTGCAAATACGGATACTTCTTTGCAGGTCGCATGGTTACTTTCTCCGAAACTGCTTGTGGTTTGCTTAAACTTTTTGGGTAAATGCAATGTTATATATTTTGACATTCTTGTGTGTATATCTAGTCCCTTAAATATCCCTATCAAGCAAAGGATGGTAGGAGGAGAGAAACTAAATACCCTATTTATGATTTTCTTGAACAATAGATATAGGTTCATCATACCACGTATCAAAGCTATCTAGTGGATTTTTGTTCAACATATATGCTTCATTAGACAATAGATATACATGCTCAGGTCTCATTATGTCAGGAGGCGATCCTTTAGCCAGCCCAACCTTGAAGATTGGAGATTAATAACCACKTACGAGATGTATAACTCTTTTCTTTGYCTCAAACTTTCTTATGCTTGTTTAGAAAGTTTAGAACAATTATCTACAATGAGATATATGGTATGAAATCAAAAAAATGTTTTAAATTTAAATAACAAAGTGGTCCTTGTGGTTTGAATCAGAGCAAGACATTCTATTGGACAGTTCTCCAAGAGTAAATACTATCCACGTCCTATTGGTAGGACAAAGGAAATGGTAGGTGTTATGTGTACTTCGATTAATACGTTTATTTAGTAGCTTACTTAACCCATTAACATTTAGTGAATGAGAAAACTATCAAAGCACAAGACACACGATTTAACATGGTATAGTATGACTGCATCRTGAACGACACTTTCTCCAAGCTCAAACTTAGGTTGTTAGCTCTATCTCTTGTTCAAGCAACCTTCACCAAAAGCTGACATATATATCAGAATATTTAGGGTTAGATAAGTTGTTGACACACAAGATACAAGTTCTACAAGAATTAGGACAATTCTAATAATGATACATCAAAGTCCTACTTTTAATATTGAAACTTGTATACTATACTAAACTATCTATATCAAAAACACCATGTAGATAAATAAAGTACGTACAATATTAAGATAGATATATCCTATTAATCATAGGCTAAAGATATATTTTCAGAATAAATTTGGGCAAGAATATGGACACAATGAAAATCATTTTGAATATTTGATCACATGATATAACTCCAAAAACCTATAGTTCTACAATCTCCATCTTTCTGGTTTTCATATCAACACAAACACTATATTTATCATGTAACACCCCCAGATTAAGAACTATCCTAAGCCGAGAGTATTACTGACCTTACTCTAATCATATCAAACACTGGAGGAAACCAAAGAGATCTAAACACTTGACTAAAAAGGTTTATAAAAATTCCTATAGAGTTTCCTTTGTAATTTCATAAACTACACCTTGTATACATTCAAGGACCTCAAACATTTTCAATACCCGTAAACAACATGCCTTCCAACCCAATAAATATCCAATATAATAAAAAATGTATTCCAACCATCCATTACCAACCTAAAATTTACCAAAAACTGAAATTTGCAAAACTTGAAAGAATTTAAAACACGATTACTTAAACAAATAAGGAAATATCCTGAACAACACATAAAACCTCTCTAGTCAACCCTTTATCTTATTCTCCAAAATTTATTTAAATAGCACTTCGRGGTATCAAAGCTTGCCCACAAGCGACCTCCACGCACTATCTAGCCACACATCACCTGAAATGTAGAATGAAGGAAATGGAGTGAGTTATAAAGCTCAATAAGCAAAAAATCTCATGCACGAATTTATGTGAAATGCACTATAAGTTACAAATTCATAGTTCACTTCTTCAATAAAACTTTCTGAATACTTTCATAAAATTTTCATTTCAAAATATAAGAACTTGGAAAAACCTTTCCATTTCATTAAAATCGTGAGCTCACTTAGTGTAATGCCTAGCCATTATGTTTGTAGTGGGCCATTATTCCTTGGAACTCGATTACATTTGCTACTGGTAGAGCCGCAATATAGCTAACATCACTTAACTTTTCCTTTCATCTTTTCACCCCCAATAGGTGAACGTTACTTATCTCCCTACCCTACAAGAGGGTTGGGTTAGGTGCGCCAGTCCTTTACGCCCCATTTCGCACTCATATCTTTCATGGCTAGGTTTATACTCCTTCCAAAATCTCATCTTTTTTTTGATAATAATTCATTTATAAAATTTCATTTCCTTTAAAATTTTATTTCCTAAACCCTTCGTTTTATAAATGTACGAATGGCTCATGCCGAGAATAATGTAGAATACTATAACTGCATGCCCATGGCATGAACTACATAAAACTCTATATAAACACCATTCAACACAATAACAATACAAAATATATATATTACGTGATATCAGTCAATACAATCATAATACATTTCATACCACAGAAAAAGGTAGGCAGATATGGAGAGTCACTTACATAGAACTCATATTCAATACACAGTTCAATTTACCTAAGAGAAATTTAAAAATATCAATACATATGTGATAATGAGAATGTGAGAATTTACTTACATAGGGTCCTTTATGTTAAAATTCTTATTTAAATTGCAAAATGGAGTCCCTCGACCGTTCTCAATATCAATGTTCTCGAAAACGACCTAATTGTAATTACAAAAGAAAGTTCATTTAATACGATTATCCAGGCTTAAATATTTAACGCTTATTCCATGAACTTCATTTGCCAATTTTAATTTCATACTTAATTTCCACATCACCAAATTATCACATTCTTAAAGGTATAACTTAAACTCCTTAGATYGGGTATTAAACCTAATCTATGTTCTCCCACAATTTCACTTTAGGACATAAATACATAAGTCATCAAATTCTAATATCGAATAGTAATATTTTAGCTTTTAAATCAACAAAATCTAAGTGTTCGAAAGTGGCGTTGCGCCCCGGGCATGCGCTCAGGCAGAGCACGCAATAGCCCTGGTGTGCTTGGGTGTCTGGGAGCCTGATCGATGGGCGTCTAGGTGCCTGGTCGAAGAGCATCTGGGCGCCCAACTACGGGGCGCCTAATGGCCTTGGAAGACCCCTGCTCCTGGCTGGAGTTAGCTTACCAGGACAGATACTGGCGCTCGAACAGTACTGGTCGTGGCAACGGCAAGCGCACTGCAAGAGAAGCTCCAGATCTGCATAGCAACTTTGGATTTTCGACGACAAAGTTGCATCAGGTAGGAGGGAGAAGATAGAGAAAGAAAAACAGTGGTTGCCAGAGAGAAGAAAGGGGAAAGACGGCGGGGAAGGAGGGAGAAAAAGACCGCGAAAAGAGATATGGCAACGACAAGAATTTCCTGGAAGTGGGGGCGATGGCGTTAGGTGTGGCTGAAACCTATTCCCCTTTTCCCTTTTTATTTTTTTTTTTTGTTAACACAACCTTTTGGGCCTCCCCATTCCGTAACCAATTCAATCCATTAAATTAAATTTTACGAACTTTCCTTTCGGTAATAATCTAGTATCCGAATGAGAAATGAATAAGCCTAACTAGTCGAAACACTAACCAACCAAGAACCCTCATTCGATTAACACGATAATCCCATACTTATTAAATCTACGATAAAATAATAACCACATAGAAAATTATCCAACCCTAGTTGACACACATAATCGTGCGACTATACAAAATTCATAAAAAGTAAAACCCCGGGTATTACATATCATGCCAAGCAATATATTAGAATAGAACATTGACAAGCCAAACATAGTTGAATTTGAATGGTCTCAATGACATTACATTAAAGCTATGTGCCTGAAAACTTTATAGGAAAACACAAGTCTTCAACATATTGGATCAATCATCATAATATGCATTCTACATATCTAATTTTGATAAGTATCAAGAAATAAGCTCACATTCATAATATCATAGTACGCATTCTTTATTTCCAGTTAAGATAAGTATCAATACATAAGCTCACATTCATAACACTCACATCAAATAGATTCACATGAAACCTAACATACTGCAATACTAATAACAAGAAATAATAGCCGTCGCAAGAAATATACTAAATACTTTTAGGAATCCATTTCATTTTAACCAACTCTTTTCCTTTGAAGTTGAGGAGCAGAAAATTTTGATTCATTAATCACTCTATGCACATAGAAACATAGCTTAAAACATTTTGGTCTAATATGTCCTCATTTTTGTGACAAAAATGACAATTAGGAAGGAACTTTTGTACTTTATAAGTGTCCATCTATTGCTGAAAATTATTATCTTWGGTCCTTCTAAATACATTTGGTTTTGTTTTGCACGCATTCTAGAATCATGTTTTGYGGTACTCATTTTAAACTTGTTTAAGATACTATTTGCAMCTTCCAGTTCTTTCAAAGCTTGAGTCAATTTTGTTTGAGAAACATTGAGCTCCTTTTGCAATGTTTTAGTTTGCTCAATCAAACAACAATTATCTATTACAAGTTGAAGACTTTTCATCTCAGTGTCTTTAATTTGCTTTATAGCAATTATCCACTTTTTGTACACGTCCATAAGCAATTTTAAAGTCCTTAACATCAATGTCAAATTTGTACTTCTTCATCGACAATGTCAGATTGTACATCATCCTTTTTAATCTTTCACTACAAATGCTAGGTTATTGTGCTCAATTCATTATCTTCTTGAACTTCATAGTCATTGTCACTCCATAAAGCAGTCATAGCACGTTCTTCTTCCCGAGAAAATTTGCACATTCTGCTTAAATGTGTCCATAGCCTTCACATTTCTTGCATTGAATCTCTTTTCCCTTTTTAGTCTTAGCTTGAAGGGCATTCATTAATTTGTGTTTCTTCTTGAGAAAATATAGTCGAGATTATCACTTTATCTGTGAGTTAGAGCAATACTTTTGAAACTTATGGTGTGTTTCTCCTTGTTCAACCTTTTCAAATTTTGCTCATAAGTTAATAGTGATCCAATATTTTGGTGGCTTGTTCTCATGTTCTTTTTGCTTTTTTTCCCTAAATAGTTATTATTATCATCTTTGATACCCGTTACAAAGTTTCATTCTTTATATAAAGAAATATGTGAAGTTTACATGAATCAAAAAAGTCTTATTAAGGAAGGCCTTGTTTCTCCTCGTATAATACAATTAGTTACCATATCCATGTAACCAAGCCTAGATGGAATGCTTTTAATTTACTTGTGTTTTTCATCTTAAGAAAAGGTTTTTGATACCATATACTTAACATGAAAAAAGAAATAGTTTCTAAAGTGCATGTGAAGTAACCTTTTTTATAATCTCTCATATTCTATTTAAAAATACTTAATAACATTGTTTAGCAGAAATTTTACACATGTAAAGCGTGCGAAGTAACTTTTCTAATTATCAAATTTAGTTTATCTTTTTCACATACTTTGTATCAATACGAAAATTAGATAATCATGCAAAAGCATGGAAGAGATGAGATCCTCTGAAAGATACTGTCAACTTATGAACATTAAGGAAAAAATTTTTCTTCTATATCTATAACAAGGCCGCAAGGTAATATTTTTAATTTAGTTGTGTTTTGCAGCCCAAAAGATGCATTGATTGTAAATTAAAATGYAGACAACAATTAGAAATTATGCATACAGTACTTTGCCCGTAAAGTGAAAATTCCTTTTGCATGATCTTGATTTGTATCACTTATATTATCCATATAGTGCAATAAACTTTTTATGTAATTTGAGACATATCCAAAAAATTCATCATGTGCCTTTCATTTGATGGGTTCTATTGGCTTTTAGGCTGCATCTTATTATATTTAAGTAGCGTTTTGTTAACATTTTTGTTTTGATTTCATTTTTTGAAAMTTTTTTAAGTTTATGTTTTGAGTGACAGTATCAAAGCTTGCTGAAAATACGTTTGGTGGTATATCTAATGTAAACCCCCTTTTCAACCAAATCTTGTAAATTGACATTTTTCATATCTATTTGAGTAACAATTTGTGCGGCACACAAGCATTAAGCTAGTACTACTAAAAGAAAAAAAAAATTGACGTGAAACTTTTGAAAATATTATTAAGAAATATTTGCCAAAATGAAAATGGGAATGAAACTAGAAATATYTCTACCCAATTGATCATACACAGCACAAATTCCTTGTACTAAAGAAGCTTCATTCTTGAACATCCTAGATGTGCTCAATGGGCATTTGTTCTTAAAAAATTTTCGGGCATGTCTTGCAGACTAAGCTATTCATTGTCGAAAATCATTGTGATAAGAAGAAAGTGAACAAAAATCTTGCTAATGTATCAATTACCAAAGTGCAAGGAAATGTTTTTCATTTAGTGGTGTTTTGAAGCTTTGGAAATGTTTTCATTGTATTTAATTCAACACATAACAATGGTTGAAAATTATTCATATAGTACTTCACACATAAAGTGGACATTTTTTTAGCATCCCCGTGGAATTGTAACTCCTATGTCGGTGTCATGGACAAGAACTCTTGTCCCTATGTCGAGAAAATCATGGATTTGGCTTGTATCGGTTGCTATTCAATATTTGGGCTTCTATGATGATGCCCCAACTTCTCTTTAATATCAAATAACCATTGGGCACATCTATGGATTTTGATAATGATGTGGTAGTTGAAAGACTATGAAAATATAAGGTAATTTGTATGTTTTTTTGATTGATAAAAATACACAACAACTCTATTTATAGCCATCATTATTAGTGTCTTCATATTAATTTGTATCTATACTATATACAATCTAATATTACAATACACTTATATATATAATATATATCTTATTATTACCTAACATGATAAGTATTTCCAATTGCTATATATAAAAGCTTAACGTACACCTGCACATTGCATATCAAATTTTGTTGTTATTAGCAGCCGAATTATTCATTTTGATTGACAAAAACCAATCGAATTTTTTTAGCACACCAACCAACATATTGGTTAGTAACAACCGATCAAATTTGATATGTTTCGAATTAGCACTTACCATATTCTATTTAGAAAAATTAATTAATATTTTTTAGAAAAAGTAGAAATATTTTACGTGCAAAGCGTGTCAAATAACTTTTCTGTAACCTTAATTTAATTTATCATTTTTCATATACTCCACATTAAATTGTATTGTAGATTCATTTTCAAGAATAAAATGCCTCATCCTTCTTTGGACCTTCCCTTAAAAAAAAGGACTAAAAGATATTGTATTGAAAATCATAAGAAATATTTTCTTAAGAGAAAAATGAATATTACTATTCTTTTATGTTGAARCCATCAAAAAGGGTTTATATTATGAAGAAAAGTAAYATATTTATAAAATGTAATATGAGAAAATTTTTATCTTTCATATCCATGTAACAAAGCCCTGATGGAATGTATTGTGTTTCATGGATTATCAAAATGTTTTTGATATGATTGATATATATAACATGAAAGGCAATGGTTACTAAAAGTGTGTGAAATAAGTTTTTCGTAATCATTCAGTTTATTCACTATTTTGACATACTCTATATCGTAGATAATCATATAAAAACACCAAAGCTGAAATCATTGAAAAAATACTTTCAAAGAACTTCAACTTTTGAAAATTAAAGAAACATTTCTCTTCTATATCAATAATGAAGTCTCCATTGAATGTTTATAATTTAGGTGTGCTTTGCTGCTTTAAAAATATTTTTGGTGTATTTGATTCAAAGTACACATAACAATAGTTGAAAATTAAATGTTTGTAGTACTTCAMACGTAGAGTAAGCATTCTTTTAGTATGTCGGTGGAAATAGAACTCGYATGTTGCTGTCATGTACAAGAAAATGAACTCTTATTTTGGTGGTGAGAACAACATTAACAGTGAGTTTTGCTTATATCAATAGTCATTCAATAGTTTGGTTAGCACGATAAAGCCTGAAATTTTCTTTAAGATTAAACTTTCTATCATTCTTTTCGTAATCCCATGCGGTAGGCATAAATCCCTCAAGCTATATTTTTTGGGTTAATGCAAAAGTTATATTATGACATTCTATTGTCTATATCTAATACATTAAATATACCTAATCAAAGAAAAGGAGAATAGGAGGAGAGAAAATAAATGACTATTTATTATCTTCTTAAGCAGGAGATGAAGCTTCATCAGACCTGTATCAAAGCTGTTTTGGACTTTTGTTGAACGTATCTACTTCAGCAGATGATAGATATACAATCACTGCTTAAAGAACGTGTATGTTCAAGTTTCATTATGTCATAGCGGTCCCCTAGTCAGCTTAACCATGAAGAAGAGAATCAGTAATCCCACAAAATATATGTGACTATTTCATTTTTCTCAAATTTTCATATTGTTGTGCAAGAATTTTAGAACAGCTATCTAAAAATTAGATGTATGGTCTCATATTAAAAAATGTTTTACTTGCTGATAGCGATGTGGTTCTTGTGGTTTCCATTAGAGCAAGGAATTTATTTGACATGTTCTCAAAAGTAAACACTGTCCACGTATTGGTATGACAGAGGAAATGAATGCATTCTTGTTCTGCAAATTTGTAGAATTTCGTCCCACAAGTAATTCATTTCTTGATAGTATCTTCCATGTGAACTAGTCTCTTCTTTATCACCTTATGCGGTGGATCTTCTTTGGACCTCCATGTTTTTAGAATACTTATCTTGAGGAATGAAATTAAATTTTTCTTATAGAATGCAATAATAAAAGTGCTACAATTAATTTTTCACAAATATTCCGATGAATCAACAGGCTATGGGTGTGATGTAATCTCCCGGTTCTATTCCGATGAATCAAAAAGCTATGGGTGTGATGCTTTCTTCCAATGAATCAAAGGGCTATGGATGTGATGCATTGTCCTAGTTCTATTCCAATGAATTAAAGGGCTGCAATGTGATGCATTCTCCAAGTTCTATTCCGATGAATCAAAGGGCTGCTACTATTAATTTTTCATGAAAATTCTTACAAGTTAGCTAGTTCATTATATTAGTTTGAGTTGGATAAGGAACCTTGGGACGTTTGTTACCCATGTTAAGGTTTTCAATGAAGTCCATAAGAAATAATGTCTAGAAGGTTTGTAGAGGTACTTTTTGTTTGCATTTCACTTTTCATTTTTTGAAACATTTTTTATATATAATGGATGAATTATCCGTGCGTCGCATGAGCAAAAAACTAATAAAAGAAATTTAAAGTGAAACTTTTAAAATTTTTATTAAACAATATTTGCGAAAATGGAAATGAAAATGAAACTCAAAATTCCTCTAACTATATTGATAGGCACAACACAAAATTCCTTGTACCAAAGAAACATCAATTTTGAACAACGTAGATGTGCCTAGTGGGGTATTTGATCTTAAAGAAAAGTTGGGCCATCGTTATGCTGGCCTAACTATTGAATGGCTACAAGTATGAGCAATACCAACTATTGATGCTCCTTCTTGGCCCCAAGACAAGTATTCCTTTTGAATTCCAGTTCCACTTCCATCATAAGATCATCCAACTTTCTTACTCTTTGGGTATATTGCACCAGCAGTCCTAATTCCTACAGCTATCTCAATTGTTCCTTGGAAGCATTCAACATCTTCAAAAGAAGCACTGAGATTGCTTTGGCCATTTTACCACAAAAAATTGCAGAATTCTTAATTGGACTATATGATTAATTATGCTCTGCATATGAAAAAAGCAATGAAAATTATGGTAGTTTTATAAGAAGCTGGACTTTTAGGAAGAATATTTATTTTTTAGATAAGTAAAAATACATTTTTCTCCTTTAATTTTTTTCTTTTATGTTTTACAACTTCACTTGGAATTAAAAAGTTCTCCATCAATTTGAACACTCATTATTTAATATGCAAATACCAATTTAAAAAACCCAATTTGTCATAGCAAAATATTTTAGGCTACATTTTGCTTCCACTTCACTTTTCATTTTAGGAAATATTTTCGTTTTTATTTTTTACCTATTTGGAGATCTATCTAATGTAAAAACCCTTGTCAACAAAAATCTTATAAGTTGACATTTGCATCTATATGATGAACTGAGTTGTACAGGCATGAAGATAATATTATTTCAAAGAATTGAGGTGAAATTTCCAATCCATCTTTCATGGCCACATATCTTTAAACTTGTTATTAAGCAAGATATGTCAAAATGAACATGGAAATGAAACTATAAATTCCTTTCACTACATTGATCATACACGACCAAATAATCCTTTAGCATAGAGAGCATAGTGGAAGCACCGGTGTATTCATCTTCTTGCCGACATCGTGTATGTCCTTCCTTTAAGATTATATAATTCTCCTACTTACTTCTATTGTCGGGGATAAAATGGTTTCCAAGAAAATCAATATCAACATCGGAATCAGAGTCGAGGGCCTAGTCTCTCTCACTATTATAGCGTCTAGAGTAAATTACAAATTTACACCTTGAATTTTCATCGAAACTGTRTAGGTCTTTAAGTTTGTATTAGTGTCAGTGCTGTTTTAGATATTTTTTTCTGATTGAATAGTAATTTAATTCTTTTGGGGACAATTTATCAAAAGAAAAAATAATTTTAAACTATTATGAGGTATAATTTAACATTTGCTAGCATTTAAACTACCATATAAAAAATAAGGAATCCGTAAGAAGCCTAAAATAAAATTGTTATTATTTAATATTATCTTATGGCACCAAATCTCCTCTGGAATGGTAAATCCTAATTAAAATTACACAATTGCATTAATTGCTATGCCCTTATGAGTAATACAAATGAGGTTTCAAATCTTCTAAATGATATTACTTCATAGAATGGTATCATTTTTAATAGCGAAATTCATGACAAAAGATATTGTTTCCTTGTGCGAAAGATGTCTTGCCTTTTTGTAATCACATGTCGTAGGCATAAATCCTTTAAGCTATACATTTTGAGTTAGKACAAAGTTATATTTTGACATTCTGGTGTGTATATCTTGTACTTCAAATAACCCTATAAAGAAAAGGAGAATAGGAGGAAGGAAAATAAATATTCCGTTTATAATTTTCTAAAATAATGGATATAGCTTCATCAGACCGCTGTGTCAAAGCTATCTGTTGTGGACTTTTGCTGAACAAATCTGCTTCATCAAATAATAGATATACATCACTTTGTAGAGGACGTGGATGCTCAGGTCTCATCAAGGTGGGCGGCGGTACCAATCATGAAGATAAGAGGATGAGTAACCAAACACGAGGTATCTAACTCTTTCCTTTTTCTCAAATTGTCATATACTTGTTCAAGAATCTTAGAATAGTTGTCTACAATGAGATATTATAACAATATTTTAAATATCGATAACAAAGTGGTTTTGTTGGTTTCCAATAGAGCAAGACATTCTATTCGACATGTTCTCAAAGAGTAAACACTATCTACAAGGTATTGGTATGACATAAGAAATGTAGGCACTTGTGTTCTAGGTTCTTAGTGATGTCCAGAAGAAATTAATGTTCGTAGATTAGGTCTTCAGAGGAAGAGAGGCCAGCTGACCTGTAGCCTATTACAGAAGTTTTGCCGATCTATTTATCAGTTGTAGATGCACAGTTACTCCTTTTTTTTTTTTTTTGTTTTAAGGAATAGATGCGAAATTACTTGAGGGGCACCAAAAAAGTTGTGCTGCTTGATCAAAATATCCTTGTTAATGTATGGAAGTAATGTTTTTCTTACGAGTATGAGGACAAACAATGCAAGAATGAGCATATATTTGGCACGGATATTTTTACTCTATTTCACTTGTACAAATTCTTTTTTTTTTTGTTTTATCAGGGAAAATGTTATATTGGCAAATCTCTCTTCATATTTCATTCCTGAGAATGGTCTAGTTCAGCTCTATGCTTGCTTGAGAATAATCTCTACTAATGGTAACCTGGCTTGTGAAGTTGTTTCTCCTCCTTTAATACAATTAGTTTCCACATCCATATAACAAAGCCTAGATGGAATACTTCTAATTAACTTGTCTTTTGTGTTTTAAGAAAATGTCTTTGATATGCTATTTATAACATGAAAGAAAATAGTTTTTAAAGTTCATGTGGAGTAACCTTTTTGTATAACCTTTCATATTCTATTTAGAAATACCCAATAACATTGTTTAGGAAAATTATAAATATTGCATGTGTAAACGTGTGAAATATCTTTACTGTAATCATAGACTATCATTTATACACACTTTATATAAAAAATAGATAATCATGTAAAAGCATGAAAGAGATGAGATGATTGGAACATGTTATATGATTATATCTCTTGTTCATATTTCATTCCTGAGGATGGCCTGGATCAGCTCAAATGCAACCTGCCAATAATCTCTACTACTTGTGGTGGTAATCTTGCTAGTGACTAGATGAGTGGTTCACTCATTGCAGCAGGAGCAGTTCAGCTCTGATTCTCCATCTGGTATTTGCTTTTTATTTTCTCTAGGTTAGGGGTTCATGTAAACAATCTTTAGATCTCTACTTGTTATCCAATGCTTTTTGCATTTGTGCTTGAAATCGATTGGCCCCTTGCATTTGTTGTACGAATATATATCTGGTTCAAATATTGATATTGGACTTTTTTACAGGTCATGTTGGTTGTTTTCCCATAAACTATTGCAGCATGACTTCAACTTTTTTGGTTAATGCAGTGAAACTTTAGTGAAAATTATAGGAATTCGAAGAACTATTATATGTTTTAAATAAGTATTTGACATTGATCATGGATGATCTAATAATGCCAGTAGATGCCAATTTATGACACAATAATCATTTGTTTTCTCTTTGTATTTCTTGTTGGACTAATGAATTTCTTACCAGTTACTTTCAAATATTTAATTGGTGGCTTCCTCTCTTGTATGATTTTTTTCTTGTTTTTTCAATGGCTTTTAATTTATTAGCTTCAATCTCCAATCGGGAGCTTCTTTCTTTATATAAAGAAATATATGGAGTTTACATGACCCGAACAAGTTCCATTAAAGAGAGGCAAACGTTATTTTTCCTCTTATACTGATCGATATTTTGGTCCATAACTAGTAATCGAATTTGAAATGTTTAGAATTAGACTTCATTAATATTTTTCATATACTCTATATAAAAATTGCATTGTATATTCATATTCTAAGAATAAATGGTTCTCCATTCAATATTAGACCTTTCCTTAAAAAAAGAGATTAACAAAATAAAATATGAAAATCTTAAAGAAATCATTTGTTAAGAGAAAACTAAAAGTACTTATTAGATGTAATATATGATAATGATTTTATATGAAAYGCCCATCCATTTTAATAAATACCCTTCCCTCGAAAGAAAGAATAAAAATTTCTAATTATTACTATTATTTAATGTAGAAACCCAGAAACGAGTTTATTTTAAGGCTAAAGGAAAGTTTTGTCTTTCACATTATATAACAATATCCTGATCGAATTCTTTTAATTTACTTTTATTACGGTGCTTATGGAATGRTGTTAGATGTTATATATTTAACATGAAAAAAAAAGCATTTTCGTTGAATTTAATTCAACATATAACAATAGTTGAAAACTATGCACATAGTACTTCACACATAAAGTGGTACTTTTTACTATTTCGATAGAATTGTAACTTCTATGTCGATGTCATGGCCAGGCAAAGGAACTCTTGTTCTAATTTYGAGAAAACCATGGATTTTGCTTGTATCAGTAGTTATTCAATATTTTGGCTTGTATAATGATGCCCCAATTTCTCTTTAATATCAAATAACCTCCCTCGAAAGAAAGAATAAAAATTTCTAATTATTACTATTATTTAATGTAGAAACCCAGAAGCGAGTTTATTTTAAGGCTAAAGGAAAGTTTTGTCTTTCAAATTATATAACAATATCCTGATCGAATTCTTTTAATTTACTTTTATTACGGTGCTTATGGAATGGTGTTAGATGTTGTATATTTAACATGAAAAAAAAGCATTTTCATTGAATTTAATTCAATATATAACAATAGTTGAAAACTATGCACATAGTACTTCACACATAAAGTGGTACTTTTTACTATTTCGATAAAATTGTAACTTCTATGTCGATGTCATTGCCAGGCAAAGGAACTCTTGTTCTAATTTCGAGAAAACCATGGATTTTGCTTGTATCAGTAGTTATTCAATATTTTGGCTTGTATAATGATGCCCCAATTTCTCTTTAATATCAAATAACCATTGGGTACATTCATGGATTTTGATGATGACGTGGCAGTTGAGGTCATTCTTTTGTATACTCGCTTATGAAAATATGTGGGAATTCGTATATTGTTGTGATGGATGCAAATATAGAACAACTCTATTTATAGCCATTTCAAGACACCATTAGAAGAGAAGATATGAGTCAATTAATTTGTGTCTACACTATCTGCAATCTAATATTAGTATACATTTATATATATAATATAAATCCCATTATTACCTAACATTGTAAGTAATTTCAATTGCTATRTATAAAAGCTTAATGTACACCTACACATTGCATATCAAATTAGATTGTCAATTAGCAACCGAACTATTCATTTCGATCGAGAAAAACCAATCAAATTTTTTAAGCATATGCATCAATATATTAGCCAATAACAATTGATCAAATTTGAACCATTTAGAAATARCATCTTCGATATTCTATTCAAAAAAATTAAATAATATTGTTTAGCAAAATTAGAAATATTTTACGTACAAAGTGCATCATATAACTTTTCTGTCAGCTTAACTTATTTTATCCTTTTCATATACTCTACATTGATTTGTATTTTATATTCAATTTCGAGAATAAAATTCCTCATCCTACATTGGACCTTCCCTTAAAAAAGGGACTAAAAGATATTCTATCGAAAATCATAACAAATTCTTTTAAGAGAAAAATAAATATTACTATTTTTTTACATTGAAATCCTAGAAAAGAGTTTATATTAAGAAGAAAAGTAATATATTCATAAAATATAATATGAGGAAATTTTCATCTTTCTTATCCATATAACAAAGCCCTGATGGAATTTATTGTGTTTCCTGGATTATCAAAATGTTTTTTATATGATATATATAACATCAAAGGTAATGGTTACTAAAAGTGTGTGAAATAATGTTTTTGTCATCATTCAATACATTCATTGTTTTGACATACTCTTTATCATAGATAATCATCTAAAAACACAAAAGCTGAGACCATTGAAAAAAATACTTTCAAAGAACTTCAATTCTTGAAAATTAAACAAATATTTATCTTCGATATCAATATTGAAGTCCCAAGTGAATGTTTATAATTTAGGTATATTTTGCAGCTTTAAAAATATTTTCGGTGCATTTAATTCAAAGTACACATAACAATAGTTGGAAATTAAATGCCCGTACTACTTCACACATAATGTAAGCATTTTTTATCATGCCAGTGGAAATAGAACTCTTATGTTGGTGTCATGTACAAGAAAAAGAACACCTATTTCAGGGCTAAGAACAACAACAACAGTGAGTTTTACTTATATCAATAGGCATTCAATAGTTTGGTTAGCACGATAACGCCCCTAATTTTTCTTTATGATTAATCTTTCTATCATGCTTTTTATAATCCCATATGGCAGGCATAAATCCCCGAACTATATTTTTTGGGTTAATAATGCAAAGTTATATTTTGACATTCTTTTGTCCGTATCTAATGCATTAAATATCCCTATGAAGAAAAGGAGAATAGGAGGAGAAAAAATAAATGCACTGTTTATTATCTTCTTAAGCAAGAGATAAAGCTTCATCAGACCACCRTATCAAAGCTATCTAGTAGACTTTTGTTGAAGGGATATACATCATCAGACAATAGATATACCATCATTACTTAGGGGATATGCATGCTCAGGTTTCACTATGTCGGGCGAAGGTCCCCTAGCCAGCCCAACCGTGAAGAGGAGGATTGGTAACCGCATACATTTATGTAACTCTTTCATTTTCTCAAATTGTCATGTTCTTGCTCAGGAATTTTAGAATAAATGTCTACAGTTAGATGTGTGGTCGCATATTAAATGTTTTAAATGTCGACAATAATGTGGTTCTAGTGGTTTCCATAGAGCAAGAAATTTATTGGACATATTCACAAATAGTAAGCACTATCCACATGGTATTTGTAAGACACAGGAAATGCAAGGCATTTTTGTTATACAAATTCACAGAATTTCATCCCATAAGTAATTCTTTTCTTGATAGTATCTTCCACATGAATTAGTCTCTTCTATACACCTTATGCGGTGGATCTTCTTTGGACCTCCGTGTTTGTAGAATACTTATCTTGAGAAATRGAATTAAATATGCCATATAGAATGCAATAATAAAAGTGMTATAGTTACTTTTTCATAAATACTTCGATGAATCAACAGGCTATGGGTGTGATGTAACATTTCAATTCTATTCCGATGAATCAATAGGCTATGGGCTTGATGCATTCTTATAGTTCTATTCTGATGAATGAAAGGGCTGTGGGCATAATGCATTCTCTTAGATCTATTCCAATGAATCAAAGGGCCGTAGGGGTGATGCATATTACCCGCTCTATTCCRATGAATTAAAGTTCTGCTACTATTAATTTTTCATGAAAATTCTTACAAGTTAGGTGGTTCATTATATTAGTTTGAGTTGGACRAGGAATCGTGAAATGCGTGCTACCCATGTTACGGTCTTAAGTTCAGTCCATAAAAGGTCATGTCTAGAAAGTTTACAAAGCTGCATTTTGTTTGCATTTCACTTTTCATTTCTTGAAACATTTTCAAGTTTTTTTATTTGAGTGACTATTTTCAAATTTGTCCAAAATATACTTTGTTGTCTATGTAATGTAAATTGACATTTTTTACATCTAACTGATGAACTGTCAGTGCAATGAACGGGGATGATGCTAGTATTACTTTAAAAAAACTTGAAGTGAAATGTTGAATCTATTAAGTAATATGTGCCAGAATGGACATGAAAATGAAACTCGAAATTCCTTTAACAATATTGATCGTACAGAGAACAAAATCCTTTGTTATAGAGAGATTAGTGGAAACTCTAATGATATCGTATTTTACATGAAAAAGCATGAAAGAGATGAGATAATTGGAAAACTACTTTCATGTTAGGAACGTTAAGGAAATTTTCTCTTCTATATCTATAACAAGACTCCGAGGTAATATTTTTAATTTAGTTATGTTTTGAAGATTAAAAAATGTATTGGGTGGTCATCTAAAATGCTAATAAGAATACTCAGAAATTATACATATATTACTTCGCATATAAATTGAACTTTTCTTTTAGTATGATGTTCATTTGTAYCCCTTATATTATCTATCCACCTGGATAAAATTCTTATGAAATTCTTTACAGAAATGCCCTCAAAACTGATCATSTATTTGTCACATGATGGGTTATGCTAGCTTTTACGCTGCGTCTTACCGGCGGTGAATCAGTTCCCGAGCCTTGTATACACTGCCCTTCACACCATGGAGCTGGCCATGCCCAAAGTTGTTACCTTAACTGCAAGGAGGGAGATGCTGAAGGCAGGGCCAATTGATGATAGTTACGATATTGATGCTAGTGACGATATCGATCATGTCCTTGATACGGAGATGGAGTTGCTAACTATGATGAATGCACTAACTACGGATATGATGCTGAAAATAGACCGATTTTATATCACCCTTCAATTCAAATTAGCAAAAGCAATGTCCCCTTGCATAATATGGATTCCAAACATTCATGATCTAGATGTGAATGAGTTGAGTTACTTATCCCTTGATATAGTGAACCATCTTTCCAGGGATTGTGAAAGATATAGACTATAGGTTACATATAGATTGTATTTGGACTCTTTTGTTTCTTTTGATTCTTGCTCAAGCCGGATGATGAAAAATTATCATGTCCGGTTCATTCGGGGAAAGGATCGATAAGAATTTACCTATCCCAATAACAAAAAAACTTGACTTGAATGATCCTGTATTAAGAGCTAAATTRGCTAAAGGTACGGGTCATAATTATTACGAAGAGCTTGTGTGGCCCAACGATCTTTTATATATATTTCCAGTAGTAATTCTAGGTACTATTACATGTAACGTAGGCTTAGCAGTTCCAAAACCATCAATGATTGGTGAACTGGCAGATCTATTTGCAACTCCTTTGGAAATATTACCGAATGGTATTTCTTTTTCGTATTTCAAAATACTTCATACAGTACCCCAATAAATTATTGGGTGTTCTTTTAATGTTTCAGTACCCGTGAGATTATTAATAGTAACCTTTTTAGAAAATGTTAATAAATTTCAAAATCCATTTCATTGTCCRGTAGCGACAACCATCTTTTTGATTGGTACCGCAGTTGCCCTTTGGTTGGGTATTTGTGCAACATTACCTATTGATAAATTCCTAACTTTAGGACTTTTTTAATTTAAATTCAATTGTGAAATAATACGGCGTATGTATCTAGGGAATAGTCACTTCTAAAGTGAATTATCCCTAGATATATCTATTCAATTAAATTCTAAATCTATCTAGAATATATGAATTGTATTGAAGATTCAAAATTGATTTTCATCATAAAATAAAAAAGAAAAGATGAAGGAAACTCAATAGACTTAAAACTTATTTTTTGGTAAAAAAGTTTCCAAATGTTTTTCTGGATTTTTCTGGAACAATCAATATCTGTTTTACATCTTCTATGCAAAAATGGTCAATTTTCATAAGATCTTCATGACTGTTATTCGAAAGGTCCAATAGTAGGCAATTATAGATCTTGGGAGGCAATTCTAATTGGTCCATAAAAATCGATTTCGATGCTATTTCTTTTTTCTTTTTTATGAGTTTAGCCAATTTATCATGAAAGGTAAAAGGGGAAAAGGAACCGCATGTTGATTGTTCTCTAAATGTGAGTTTTCTTCTTCCATATGTAAAAAGGGAATAAAAAAATCAATCAAATTCTGGGATGCTTCACGAAGTGCTTCTTTTGGAGTTAAACTTCCGTTTTTCCATATTTCTAGAAAAAGTATCTCTTGTTTTTCATTCCYATTCCCGTAAGAATGAATACTATGAATTTAAAACATTTTTAGTTTGTATTTACAGYTCATTCAACCTCTGTGAATAAGGTTGCTGATAGTGCCGGTTGGAGGGAGCAGATATCCAACTAATGTAGAATCTAAAAGAGAAAAGTAATTTTAACCTATTATGAGGTAAAATTAACATTTGCTAGTATTCAAACGACCATAAAATAAAGGATTTCATAAGAAGCCTAAAATAAAATAGTTATTATTTAACTAGTGCCTTATGACACCAAATCTCCTCATGAATGGTAAATCCTAATTAAAATTACACAATTGTATTAATTGTTATACCCTTATGAGTAATACAAATGAGGCTCCAAATATTATAAATAATATTACTTCATATGCGAACCACGTGCCCTATTTCTACTAACAAGAAATGTTAAAAGCTATCATTTTTAATATTGTGAAATTCATGACAAAAAATATACTGCTTCCTTGTGTAGAAGATATCTTGCTTTTTTGTAATCCCATGTCACAAGCATAAATCCCTGAAGCCATATTTTGTGGGTTAATGGAAAGTTATATTGTAACACCCCCTGATTAGGAACCTTTTTCCTAACCCAGGAATATTATGTCATTCCATTCGCAAATAATCAACTACATTTAAAACTCAACATTTATTCAAAAATGAAGACAGCGGAAGCCTTTTTAAACCATTCAAAAACAAAAATCACAAAGAAACTTCAATAATTTAAAACATTCAGAAATATTCATCTAATTTCATAAATAAATTCGAAAACCAGTTCTCGGGTATCGTAGCTCSCCCACAAGYGACCTYCTCRCCCCATCTGGTTACATATCATCTGCAATGAAACATGAGGAAAAGGAATGAGCTAAAAAGCCCAGAAAGTAATCTCATGCATGAATGCATGAACATGTCCTACATATCATGAAACTTTAAGGTTTCGCCTTTTTAAATGAAAAACTTTCCGAAACATTCTCTTTTCAAAATTTTTTACAACTTTCCTTCAAAATTCACTTACTGTAAAACTTTTCATTTCCTTTCATTCGCGAGTTCACTAGAGTGTAAAGCCTAGCCACATAGCTATGCAGTGGGCCATCTTTTTTGGAACCCGATTTCATTCCTACCGGTARAACCGCAAAGCAGTTAAATTTCATTCTTTTAACTTCATACCTACCCTCAAAGAGGGTAGGGTCGGGTGCGCCGGTCCCCCACGCTCCATTTCCAACTCACACCTTTTGTGGCTAGTATTACACTCCTTTCTGAAAACTTTACATTTCCAAAAATTTAACCTTTTCCTTTAAAATTTCATTTTTCTAAGCATTCACCTTCTAAATGCGTGAACTGCTCATGCCAAATGTGATGTAGAAATTCTAACTACATACTCATGACATGAAACGCATATAACCTTATATAATATAACGTTCAATAAATAGTAAACGATATGAAAACACAATAGCATTCTTTAACATAAAGTGCTACTAGATATGAACAATTCAACATTCCTCACAATTACACACATCAACATGAAATTTCATACAACACATATTCCAGCAATAAAAAACGTTCAATTTCATTTATTTATAATGTTAATGAATGAGAGGATTACTTACCCGAAGTCCTGTACGTAAACGGGTTCTTACTTCAGTTAGAAGTGGACTTCTCCAATCGATCTTAACGTAAGCCCTCGAAATAACCTAATTGATTACAGAAGAAGGTCTACTTAGTTTCGATCGTTTCAACTTAAGTATTATGCAGTTAATCCAACAATGTCCTTTATAAGTTTATAAATCTCATTTCGTTCTCATAATATTGCATATTAAGTTTTAAGGGTACAATCTGACTCCTTAGCTCGGGTATAAACCTACCTAACTACGTTCTCCATGAATTCACTTCAAGGTATATCTATTACAAGTCATACAATTTTAATATTAAGTGTTAGTGTTTCACGTTAAATTCACGATATTCGAATGTTGCGGGAGTGATAATGGATTCCTGAACGTGCGTTTCCAAGAGACGTGCACAATGCCCTGGGTGCTGGGCGTCGGTGCGCCTGGGGCGCAGGCGTCTGGGCGCCTGGCGTCGCGCACTGGGCGCCTGCTGAGGCGCGCGCGACTGGGTCTGTGTCTTGCTGGGCCCACTGGTGGGTTTGGCGCTACTGTACCGAGCCTTGTCTAGACCAGATTTGTTCTCGACCGGTCACAATTTCTGTGTCGACTTCCGGCGTCTGGCCGGTTGTCAAGGAATAACGCGGCGCGGCGTAGAAGGAGACCCAAACGACGGCCCAATCTGTAAAGTTCTCAGTCTTCTGTTTTTTTAGGGGAAAATTCGTCGAGCCAGAGGGGAGTACACCACGCGGTCTTCTGGTTGCACGATGCGGCAGAGGGTGCCAGGCAAGAGGTCGGTTTGTAGGGGAAATCGACGAGCAGCGGCTGTCACAACAGAAGGTTTTGGTGGGACGCAGATCGCGGCGTCCTCCTGCGTGACGACTTGACATTGACGGCGAGCAGCGGCGAAAGATGCGTTAGCTCGCCGCGTATCTCGAGCAACTGGATCTGATATCAGATCTGATCGTGCTCCGAAAATCAGGCGCTGCATGATGATGCTGCGGACCAAAGGGAAGACAACGACGAGCAGTGGTTGGGTCGGGTAGAGGGAGAATGGAGTGGCGCGCGGGTGGCCAGGACGAGAAAGGAGATGAACGGATTCCTCAACAGCGGAGGTAGAGTGGGGCGCGACGGCGGCAGCAGCAGGAGGAGGAAGATAAGCTTTCTAGGGTTTTCTTTTTCTATTCTTCTTTTTTCTTTCTTTTTATTTTCTTATATATTTTTTCTTTTCTTTTCTTCTTTTTTTTTAATATTTTAGCGTACCTGAACCTTTGGGGCCTTCCATCAAAATTTAATCCAACATCGTAAATTTAATTATAACGGCTTCCTTTCGATTAAAAAACCAAACTTTCGATTAACAAATAAATAGGCCTAGAATCGAGCCTTTAACTAAACGATAATTTTTATCGACAATGGGAGACAATTTTTCACCACCTATTAAAACGTCGATTTAAAAATATAATCACATATAAAAAGTCAATTTCCTTGTGTAGAAGATATCTTGCTTTTTTGTAATCCCATGTCGCAAGCATAAATCCCTGAAGCCATATTTTGTGGGTTAATAGAAAGTTATATTTTCCATTCTTTTGTCTATTTCTAATACAACAAATATCCCTATCAAGAAAAAGAGAATAGGTTGAGAGAAAATTATTGCACTGTTTATTATCTTCATAAGCAGAGATAAAACTTCATCGGACCACCATATCAGTGCTATCCAATGAATTTTTGTTGAATAGATCTACTTCATGAAACAATAGATATACCATCACTACTTAGAGGACATGCATGCTCAGGTTTTAATATGTTGGGAGGCAGTCACCTAGCCAGCCCAACCTTGAATAGGAGGATCAGTAACCACATAGCTGTATGTAACTCTTTCTTTTTTCTCAAATTGTCATATTTTTGTCTAAGAATTTTACAACAGCTGCCTACAGTTAGATGTATAGTCTGATATTATAAACATGTTTTAAATGTCGATAACAAAGTGGTTCTGGTGGTTTCCATTAGAGCAAGAAATTTTATTGGACATGTTCTCAAAGTGTAAACACTATCCASATGGTATTGATATGACATAGGAAATGGAAGGCATTTGTGTKCCGTAAATTTGTAGAATTTCCTCCCGTTAGTCTTTCTTTTCTTGATAGTATCTTCCAYGTGACTAGTCTCTTCTTTATCACCTTATRCGGTGGATCTTCTTTGAACCTTCGTGTTAGTTGAATACTTATCCTGAGTAATTGAAATTAAATCTGTCATATAGAATGTTAGAATAAAAGTGCTATATTTATTTTTTCATAAATATTCCGATGAATCAACAGGCTATGCATTTGATGCAATCTCTCGATTATATTCTGATGAATCTACAGGCTATGGCTGTGATGCATTCTCCTAGTTCTATTTCGATGAAACAAAGGGTT
>MEJB01000098.1:60452-73804 GCA_001752375.1 Rhazya stricta
GCCGGCAAGGAGCTGGCTGGCCGTGAGGCAGAGCTTCTGAACGGTGGCAAGGGATTCTAAATCCAGTCGAGGAAGAAGCAGATCCAGACGGCTCCGCTGCGTCTAGCGACCGAGCACTGTCCGTCGGAACGCTCTTTCCTGGTGACATCGTTGAGCAGAGAAGAGAAAGAAGAAGATGAAGGTAGCTCGGCGGAACGCTTCGTTCCGAGCGGCCATGGGGTTTCGGTGGATGCGGATTCGCGGGCCTCTGGGGTGCAGCAATTCACCGCGACGTGACCAGAAACGGCGGCGAGCAGCAAGTGAAAGTGGACGAAGCGCAGCAGTGAGGCGATGCTTACTGCGAGCGGTTGGTAGAGGGAGAAAGAGGCAGCGGCAGTTCTGGACGGCGGCCGCGAGAAGAGAAGAAGAATGAGGTGGCGGATAGGGTTTGGGCGGCGGCGGCGGCAGGAGGAAGAAGATGAGAGGTTCTTGAGGTTTTTCTTTTTCTTTCTTTTTATTTTCTTATATATTTTCTTTTCTTTTCTTTTCCTTTTTTTTTAATATTTTGGGCCATAACCGGAATCCTTCGGGCCTTTCCGTCCAAATCTAACCTAAAATTCATAAATTTAATATAACGGGCTTTTCTTCGATAAAAAGCCCAACTTCCGACTAACAAACAAGTAAGCTCACGAGTCGAGCCTTTAACTAACGATAATTCTTACTCGACATGGACAATATTTTTACACCTATTAAACGTACGATTTAAAAATATTGACCACATATAAAATGTCTAACCCTAGTTGGCACACAATTTCACGAGATGAAACAAATATTCATAAAAGTAAAATCTCGGGTGTTACATTAACCAATATTGTAAATTGTCTGTATTTACACATGATAGTGGAAGTTTGAAATCCTAGGGGGATCCTATGTAGTGGATGTATACTTTGTGAAGTTGAACTGCTATAAATCCATTTTRCATTTTATTGCATATCACGATCTAGTAATTCAATTTCCTATTGCTTTCATTGTTTCATTTGAATTGAAACAACGAATTGAAGACGTTAGACAAAAAATCATCTTGAATAAAACTTTCTCCAGATTTACCGAGCAGTCATCAAAAGAATTCATGATACATAAAATATTGTGTATCATAAGTGAAGTGATTTGTTCACGATACATAAAATCTTTTGCTAGGCTTCTGTATAAGAAACAAGTTATTTTAATGCAGAGTGAAATCTCCTATCTAAACTACAACAATAGTGTATTTCATTGCCCGCTTTTACTATAAAGCACAGAAGAATATTTCGTAAAAACCATTCAAGATGATTAAAACGAAGAATTTTGCTAACAAGGGTGATGAACAACTATTTAATTTATTAAATACAAAACCAGCATTTGACAGTTATAATGATCACAGTAGAAAAGGTTCATCCTCTTGAAGAATACCTTATAAAACAAAAATATTAACATCGAACTCAAGACGTTAAACAACAACATTGATCTTTCAAAACTTTCAAACAAAAACTTGTAAATCAACATTTTTTATCTTAATAATGAAACCATCTGATGAGGGTGAAAACTCATTGATTTTCGAGGTATTGTTTACCAACCTCTTGTGCTAGTAGTATTTTATGTCTCTTTATCCTAAATGTTATTTGTAAATCCAAGTAGTAACCTTATAAGTATAAAAGTGTTAATTTGCAAGTTCAATTAGTTTTTTTCCCTTAGTAAAATGATTCTATTTTGTAGGAATATCGAATTGCAATCACATCAGCAAGTTATTTGAGGATATGAAGGAAAGTGAACGTGAAATAGCAAAATCAACATCGATGTTGTGACATTGTCTCCAACAGAATGTAGCTTTAAGTAAATAGCATCGAGTCTCCGAAAACAAGTTTAAGAAAAATTAAGTGTTATCAAAAATAAAGTTTAACAGAATCAAAAATAGAATAATGTTTAAAACTAAATCAAAGCCAAAAATTTTAGAAAACGAGTTTTTAGAATTCGATCAAGCCGAGATTATATTCAGGGCTTTTTTCTAATCGTAATAAACCTATCCAAATTCTAAGCCTAGAATATCCTAAATCCAAATGTTGTAAGTGTTAGCTAAATCTACTTGCTATATCATAACCTTTGGTTCTTATTTCCTTGAAATATCTAGGTTGTTACATCCTTCCCTCTTCAGAAAGTTTTGCCCCCCAAAAGTTATACTTACCTGGAATAGGTTAGGGTATTTCTATCTCATGTGATCCTCATATTCCCAAGTCACTTCTAAAATTCCTTGATGTTCCCATTGAACCTTAACTAGTTGAATCTCTTTGCTCTAAGTTTGTTAACATTGAATTCCAATAACCAGACTGGCCTTTCCTTGTAGTATAGCTTAGGGATGCAACTAAACTTCTGTGTCATTTATCACATGATCTGGTATTGGGTTGTGTTTCTTTAGTTGCGAAATATGGATTACATCATAAATTCCAGTTAACTAATCGGCAATGCAATTTTGTACACAATTGCTCTAACTTTTCCAGGATCTCAAATGATTCGATGTATCTGGGACTCAACTTTTCTCCTCTTGGTTGTTTAACCAAACCTGGATGAGATCTCAATTTTAGAAACACTTGATTTCCTTTTTCAAACTCCATATCTCATGTCACACCGCTAGATTAGGAACCTTATCCTAACTCGGGAATGTCACAATTTACTCACTTATATGAATTTGCGAAAAGCCAAAAGAATTTAAACTAAATAAGAAATACTTAATACTAAACAAAAACCATTCTAGTCAACAACCATCTTAATCCATAACATTCATTTACACTAACTTCAGGGTATCATGGTTCGCCCACAAGCGACCTCCTCGCACCATCTGGCTACACATCATCTGAAATGCAAAATGAGAGAAATAGAATGAGCTATAAAGCCCAGTAAGTAAATCTCATGCATGAATGTATGAACATGCCCTACATGTCATGAGTTATAAAATCTCATTTCCTCAATGAAAACCTTCAAAACATTTCCTTGTATAACCTTTTACAAAATCTTTCCTTTCAAAATGTATAACTTGTAAAACATTTCCTTTCATTTCATTCGTGAGCTGACTGAGTGTAACGCCTAGCCATTAGGCTTGCAGTGGGCCATTCTTATTTGGAACCAGATGACATTCCTATTGGTAGTACCGTAAAGCAGTTAACATTCTTTCATCTCTTCACCACCCGAGCTGAATCATTACCTACCTTCCCCAAGGGTAGGGTCAGGTGTGCCGGTCCCCCATACCCCATTTCCCACTCACATCCTTCATGGCTAGGTTTACACTACCTTCCAAAAACTTTAACATTTTCCTGAACACATTACAATTTATAAAACACATTCCCTTTCAAAATTTCATTTTCTAAACCATTCACTTTCTAAATGTATGATTGGCTCATGCTCGGAATGATGTAGAACACTAACTACATGCTCATGACATGAAATGCGTACAAYTGTATTTAACATACCATCCAACATAAAAAGGGGAACAAGATATGAAACACGTACAAATCATTCCACGCAATTAACATATCTCACAACACAATGCCATACCGCCACCACATAACATACAACACATATATATCAATGAGAATGGGAGAATTTAATTACATAGAGTTCATAGACAACACATCCACTTCACCACAAGGAATTTAGAAGCATATATGCATTTATGGAATGCGAGAATTCACTTACTTGGAGTCCTTTACGTTACAGGGTTCTTATTTAAGTCGCAAATGAAACCCTTCGACCGTTCTTAACATTAAGGCACTCGAAACGATCTAATTTTGATTACAGAAGGAAAGTCCATTTAGTACAACTGTCCCAATTTAGATATTCAGTGTTTATTCCAACAATGTCGTTTGCCAATTATTAATCCATTCTTAGTTCCCACATTACCAATTATCACGTCTTTTTAAGGTTACAATTTAAACTCCTTAGCTCGGGTATTAAACCTAATCTATGTTCTCCCACAATTTTACTTTAGGATATAATTTCATAGGTTATAAATTTTAATGTTAATTAATAATKTTTTCACCTTTTAAGTCACAAAATCCAAGTATCTCAAAAATTGTAATGGGTCCTCGGGCGTGCACAATAGCCTGGGCGTCTGAGCGTCGGTCCGTCAGGTGCGTGGGCACTGAGCATTGGGCGCTGAGCGCCTGGCACTGAGCCCTTGCTGGGCACTCCCAGCTCTGGAAACTGGTGAACAGCCAGCCCAAAGAAAAATCCAGCAACAAACAGCCTACAACATGCTTGATTTTGGCGAACTCTGGCGACGAGTAGAACAGCAATGGCATATGTTCTGACTTAGTGGGTCTGGCGGTCCACAAYCGGCAATGGCTGCCTACCRGAACACCATGACATAATGTGCAAAAAGGACGGCAACAACTCTCACAGTTTCGACAGTGACAACCAAAGATTCGGTGTCTCTTTTTGAGCGACGAGCAGAGGAGAAGAAAAAGAAGCTGAAGGCCGATTTGGGAAGATCCAGTTGACGAGTAGCTTCYCGAGGAGATCAGCTATACCAATTATCACGTCTTTTTAAGGTTACAATTTAAACTCCTTAGCTCGGGTATTAAACCTAATCTACGTTCTCCCATAATTTTACTTTAGGATATAATTTCATAGGTTATAAATTTTAATGTTAATTAATAATGTTTTCACCTTTTAAGTCACAAAATCCAAGTATCTTGAAAATTGTAATGGGTCCTCGGGCATGCACAACAGCTTGGGCGTCTGAGCGTCTGAGCGTCGGTCCGTCAGGTGCATGGGCACTGAGCATTGGGCGTTGAGCGCCTGGCACTGAGCCCTTGCTGGGCACTCCCAGCTCTGGAAACTGGTGAACAGCCAGCCCAAAGAAAAATCTAGCAACAAACAGCCTACAACATGCTTGATTTTGGCGAACTCTGGCGACGAGTAGAACAGCAATGGCATATGTTCGGACTTAGTGGGTCTGGCGGTGCACAACCGGCAATGGCTGCCTACCGGAACACCATGACATAATRTGCAAAAAGGACGGCAACAACTCTCACAGTTTCGACAGTGACAAYCGAAGATTCGGCGTCCCTTTTTGAGCGACGAGCARAGGAGAAGAAAAAGAAGCTGAAGGCCGATTTGGGAAGATCCAGTTGACGAGTAGCTTCCCGAGGAGATCAGCTACCAACCATAGCAACTCTGCCTAGAAGACAATCGGTCAAGTCGCAAAGCAACAACGATGGTGATCGGCGAGCAAGACAACAACGAGCAGACGGGGAGGGGGGCAAGAGAGAGGGAGAGATCGGACCTGCAGGTCAAGGCCCAAATAGACGAGCGCTCGTTGTTCTGGTCAAAGTCGATGAGTTAGTAGCACCTCGTCGAGCAGCGATTTCCAACACCAATGCTCATTCGGTCCCGCAGAGGTCGTACAATAAGGAGTAGCAAGGCGGTGACTGAGGCTGCAACAGCAAGGACTAGCAAGCTTCGGTTTTGGGCAGCAGACCTTTATGCARGCGACGCACAGGTCCAATGTCCGAATCAAGCCAAGAGGGAAGATCCAGATCCACACGACAGCTTTGAAAATTTTGACGGTAATGCTGCATCGGGCAGGAGGAAGAGGAGAGAAGAAGAAACGTTGCGGTTGCCACAAGGGTAAAGTGGATGGCGGCGGCTAAGGGAGGAAAAAGGGGTGCGAGTGATAGGATTTCTGGGAGTGAGGGTGGCGGCAGGTAGGGTTTGGGTGTGGGTAGCGGCGGCATAAAGGGGAGGAAGATAAAGAAGACTTGAAGTTTGTTCTTTTTTTAACTTGGGCCCTAACCCAAATTTTTTGGGCCTTCCCATTTGTAACTAATTCAATTCATTAAATTAAATTCAATGGGCTTTATTTCGATAAAAATCTACTTTTCTAAATGAAAACAAATAAGCCCAACAAGTCGAGCCTCTAACCAACCAAGGGCCCTAATCTGACAACATCATATTTTCGCACTTATTAATGTACAATTAAAGCATTAACSACATAGCTAATTATCCAACCTAATTGGAACACAAATTCACAAGATCAAACAAAAATCCATAAAAAGAAATCTCGGATATTACATCTCATCCATGATTATTAGCATCAAATTTTGTYGACTCTGGGTTACTAATAATCAATCGCTACCTGCCTCTCGATAGTCAGTACTATTGCAAGGAAAGATACAATCCATATAGCGGAAGCGTAATTTAACTATGATCAAAAGCTTAGGACAAAGTTTTTCATAGTAGACTAAAGGTAGCTCCATGCCTCAAGATCTATATCTGTCGCTACAAAAATAAAGGAAAACTATCAGTATTAGTCCAGTGAGTTCAAAACGTGTGCCTTGTGTATTTTGAAAACACATGTTCAGGATTTTAGTAAAGACTATATCACTATTGAAAAACATTTGCCTGATGAAGTATTTGAAAAGAGTATAGTTAAAATATTTTTTTAGAATGAAACATACAATCAAGAACCATTACTACAAAATTAAACTCTGCAAGGTCTAGTAATACTAGCCTCATCTCCTCATAAGYGTGCATGCCATTTTCAACCTTATCATCTGTTGACAATTAGGGTTACCCGCTAGCTAGGGCACAAAAAGAATCAACTGCTCTAGGTTAAACCTCCTATCCAATGGTGCCCAATGATGCAAGTGTCTGCCCATGCATTCCCAGTCCACCATAAGCATCCCAATCATTGACCAAGGGTAGACTTACTTTAATACTTCATCCGAAAGTTCAAGCTACTCATAGTGGAGAATAGAAAAGCAGCCAGCTCGACTAGCTAGTCAGAGCTTGCCAATTGAGTACTCAATATAAGCCATCAATTGAATCAATCAATCAAAAGGTGATCTCATAATAAGTTTTAAGAAGCAGTTTTTGTCAATTGAAAATAAAGATCACAACTTCATCAAAAATCATCCTCGACCCTTTTTATCAAACAAGTTTTTTTCTTTTTTTTTGAAAATTCAAAAATGTTTTTGTACAAGAAAAGTTTGAAAAAAGGAATCTGGAAAAGCTTTTTGAAAAAGAATTTTGAAATACTTTTGAGGGAAAAACTGGTTGAAAATCATTTTCAAGCGTAGGGGAGTGAAAAATCTACTCAAAGTACTCTTTATTAAAATAGGCACATTTTGAGAGTTTAAAAAGAAATCAGAGGAACTTACAATGATTGAAAGTAGTGATCTTGTGTACGAAGTAAAAACCGCACATTTTGATAAGTTAAAAGTTTGGAAGGAACTCACTTATGATTCTAATAGTCAAGAAAATCTTTCTATGTTCATTTCCATGTTCGTTCTGGCACATATTGCTTAATTAAAATTTCAACAGTGCCACTTCAAGTTTTTCAAAGTAATACTAGTTTCATGCCCGTTAATTGCAAGGATAGTTCATGAATTAGAAGTCGAAAATGTCAATTTACATTACATAGACAACAAAATACGTTTCCAAAAAAATTGAAAATAGTCACTCAAATAAACAAAACCAAAAATGTTTCCAAAAATGAAAAGTGAAATGCAAGCAAAATGCACCTTTAAAAAACCTTCTAGACATTACTTCTTATGGACTTCACTAAAAACCTTAACATCGGTAATAGACATATGATGGTTCCTCGTCCAACTCAGAAATGAACCATCTAACTTGTAAGAATTTTCATAAAAAAGTAATAGTAGCAGCCCTTTGATTTATCGGAATAGAACTGGGAAAATGTATCATACTTGTAGCCTTTTGATTCATTGGAATAGAACYGGGAGAATGCATCACACCTGCAGACCTTTGATTCATTGGAATAGAACTAGAAGAATGCATTATACCAATTGCGTGTTGATTCATCGAAATAGAATCGGGAGATTACATCACACCCATAGTCTATTGATTCATTGGAATGTTTATGAAAAATTAAWTGTAGCACTTTTATTATTGCATCCCATATGGAAAATTTAATTCCATTCCTCAAGATAAGTATTCTACAAACACGGAGGTCCAAAGAAGATCCACCACATAAGATGATAAAGAAGAGACTAGTTCACTGGAAGATATTCTCAGGAAAAGGAATTACTTGTGGAACGAAATTCTACGAATTTGCAGAACAAAAATACCTTCCATTTCCTCTATCATACCAATACCTGGAGATAGTGTTTACTCTTCAGAACAAGTCAAATATGTCTATTACTCTAATGGAAACCACTAAAACCCCATCATTATCGACATTTAAAACATTTTTTAAAATGAGACCATACATCTAAATTTAGACAGTTGTTCTAAAATTCCACACAAGAATATGATAATTTGAGAAAATGAAATGGTAACATATATTGTGTGCGGTTACTGATCCTCCTTTACACAGTAACATATATTGTGTGCGATTCYTGCACAAACCTATTGTTATGTGTTGAATTAAATACAAAGAAAATATTTTCAAAGCTTCAAAACACCACTAAATGAAAAACATTCCCTTGGACTTTGTTAAGGATATAAAAGAAAAATTGTTTTTAATGTTCATGAGTTGAAGTTCTTAACTCTTCCTAATGATCCCATCTTTCGCACTTTTAGACAATTATTTATTTTGYCCATGATTTAGAGTATGTGAAAATAATAAATGAACTTAGTGATTACAAAATTGCTTCTAGCAATTTCATAACGATTTTTTTATTTCCATGTTAAATATACGACATCTAGAACCATTCCTTAAGCACCAAAATTAAAACTAAATTAAAAGAATTTGGACAGGACTTTGTTATACGAATATGAAGAAAAACTTTCCTTGTAAAATAACTAGATATGACATTTCATAAATATATTATTTTTTCTTAATATAAACCCATTTCAGGGGTCTTGCATRAAATAATAATAATAATTACAATTTGTATTCTTTCGTTTGAGGAAAGGGTACATTGAAATGCATGGGAATTTCACATAAAATTCTTGCCGTATATTACATCTTATAAGTATTTTTATTTTTCTCTTAATATTTTAATTTTTCAGTCCCTTTTTTAAGGGAATGTCTAATATTGAATGGAGAGGCATTTATTCTTACAATATGAATATACAATGCAATTTGATATAGAGTATATGAAAAATATGAATGAAGTCTAAGATTACATAAGCGTTATATCAAGTTCTTTGCACATAGTATTTTTTAATAAAATATGAAAGGCCAAATTCTAAACATTTCAAATTCGATCAGTACTTGTAGGCCAAAATATAGATTCGTATAAGAGGAGAAATAATGTCCACCTCTCCTTAATGGGACTTGTTTGGGTCATGTAAACTTCACATATTTCTTTATATAGAGAAAGAAGCTTCTCATTGGACAGAAGGTAATATTAAAAACCATTGAGAAAAAGAAAAAAGAATACAAGAGAGGAAGCCAACAATTAAATATTTCAGAGTACCTGGTAAGGAATTTATTAGCAAACAAGAAATATAAAGAGAAAAGAAACAATTAATGTTTCACAAATTGGCTTTCTATTGGCATTAGATCATACATGATCAATGTTAAATACTTACTTAAAACATATAGTAGTTCTTTGAATTCCTACAATCTTCGTAAAAGTTTCACTGCATTAACCGAAAAAGTTGAAGTTATGCTGCAGCATATTCTGGGTAAAACAACCAATGTGACCTGCAAATAATATCCAATATCAATGTTCACACCAGACTATGTAAAGTACTTATCACAAATGCAAGAGGAGCAAATTGGATTCAGGCATACATGCAAAAAGCATTGGATAACAAGTAGAGAAAATAAACCCCTAACTTAGAGAAAATAACAAACAAATAGCAGATGGAGAATCAAACCTGAACTGCTCCTGCTACAATGAGTGAACTACTCATCAAGTCTCCAAAAAGATTACCATCAGAAATGAACAATCTCCAGCTTATAAATGACAATAGAGAATTAACAGAAAAATTGCCAGTACTGGACAAAAAGCTTGACGCATGCAGACATAGCTTAGACGGTAGAGAAACTCAAAAATGCAAATTCTCTTATTGACAAATTTCAGACGAGTTCAAACAAACTTGACCAGCCTCTTTGCATTGCAAAATGAGTTGCAGACAAGTATAGAATTGGTTTCTAGAACACTTGTACAACATTTTCAAATTTTTAGACAACAAATTAGGATGCTCTAACAACTTTGAACTAAGCAGAAGTACTTACACAAAAACGAGAGGCATCTAAGGTAAACAAATTTGTCCCTACTTGTCATTTTTGTGGGAAACGTGGACACATTAGACCAAAATACTTTAAATTACAATTTTATGTGTTTAAAATGTTCAATCAAAATTCTAATGTCCCATTTTAGAGAAAAGGGTTAATTAAGATGAAGTGGGTTTCTAAACATTCAATCACTTGTAATGTTGAATATACAAAAGCACTTCCCGCTGAAACTTTTGTGGATTTAAGGATGTCTATTGGAGTTTGTGCACGTAGTCAGAGTCACAATAATTGATGATTTTTACATACACATGTTGAGGTAGCACAAAATTCTTTTTGTGCAAAAATTTGATTATCCCCGTGTCTGCACAATCATTAGTAATGTGGCAATATTGAGCCTTGTATCATCTCCTTATTCATAAATTACATAATGTTTGATCGGGACTTTGTGGTCGCTGAAAATGTTTTCAACTTAATCACATTTTGTAGAACACCCACTTAATTATGAACTTCTATTTACCTAATAAGGTTCTTACTTGAAGGCTACCATGTGTTGATGAGTGAAAGCTACCTTAGGTAAGTAATTGTAGTTTAATGACCCCTATCCTATGGTGGCTCTACCATGGAAAAAGCAACCTCAATATATGGGTAAAAGGCACAATTATTCTATTTTGTTCTTCTATGCCTTTCTGTTATGATTAAAAAGAAAAATTGATAGCTGTACAAATATATATGTTGCTTGTTCCGAGGGAAAGGATTATGCTCGTAGCCAGCTGCTCGATATTCTAGATGTAATGATAGCTTGAGTCTTTTAATACGACCACTTTTGCTTTCCTGAGATAATATGTTGCTTGTGTTGACAATCTTTGATGCTCAATTTCTTGGAAAACTATTTTTAGAAACATACATTCTTTAGAACAGCTGTCTAAATTTAGATGTATGGTCTCATATTAAAAAATGTTTTAAATGTCAATAATGATGGGGTTTTGGTGGTTTCCATTAAGCAAGAAACATATTTGACATGTTCTAAAAGAGTAAACACTGTCTATAGGTATTGGTATGGTAGAGGAAATGGAAGGCATTTTTGTTCTGCAAATTCGTAGAATTTCGTCCCACAAGTAATTCCTTTTCCTGAGAATATCTTCCACATGAACTAGTCTCTTCTTTATCATCTTATGTGGTGGATCTTCTTTGGACCTCCGTGTTTGTAGAATGCTTATCCTGAGGAATGGAATTAAATTTTTCATATGGAATGCAATAATAAAAGTGCTACAATTAATTTTTCATAAATATTCCAATGAATCAATAGGCTATGGGTGTGATGTAATCTCCCGGTTCTATTTCGATGAATCAACACGCAATTGGTATAATGCATTCTTCTAGTTCTATTCCAATGAATCAAAGGGCTGTGGGTGTGATGCATTCTCCCAGTTCTATTCCAATGAATCAAAGGGCTACAAGTATGATACATTCTCCCAGTTCTATTCCGATATATCAAAGTGCTGCTACTATTACTTTTTTATGAAAATTCTTACAAGTTAGATGGTTCATTATATTAGTCTAAGTTGGACGAGGAACCATGGGATGTCTATTACCCATGTTAAGGTTTTCAGTGAAGTCCATAAGAAGTAATTCTAGAAGGTTTTTAAAGGTGCATTTTGCTTGTATTTCACTTTTCATTTTTGGAAACATTTTTGGTTTTGTTTATTTGAGTGACTATTTTCAAATTTTTTGGAAACGTATTTTGTTGTCTATGTAATGTAAATTGACATTTTTGACTTCTAATTCATGAACTATCCTTGCAATTAACGAGCATGAAACTAGTATTACTTTGAAAAACTTGAAGTGGCACTGTTGAAATTTTAATTAAGCAATATGTKCCAGAACGAACATGGAAATGAAGATAGAAATTCCTCTTACTATATTCATCGTACAAGGAACAAAATCCTTTGGTGATAGAGAGATTAGTGGAAACTCGAGTGATATCGTCCTTTACATCAAAAAGCATAAAAGAGATGAGATCATTGAAAAGTAATTTAAAATTAGGAACATTAAGGAAATTTTTCTCTTCTATATCTATTACAAGACCCTGAGGTAATATTTTTAATTTAGTTGTTTTTTGAAGATTAAAATATGCATGGGGTGGTAACTTTAAATGCAGATAAGAAAAGTTGAAATTATACATACATTACTTTGCACGTAAAGTGAATATTTCTTTTAGTATGATCTTCATTTGTATCTCTTATATTATCCATCCACATAAAATTCTTAGGAAATTCTTGACCAAAATGCTGTCAAAATTGGTCATGTATTTGTCACATGATGGGTTTTGCTAGCTTTTAGGTTGCGTCTTGTCTACATTTAGTTGTGCTGCGTCTTATTTACATTTTAGTTTTTATTTTCATTTTCAAAAGTATTTTCATTTTACTATTTTGAGTGATTGTTTTCAAAATTAATGAAAAAGTGTTTGGTGGCCTATCTAATTTAAACCCTTTTTTAAACAAAATCTAGTAAATCGACATTTTTCACATCTAATTGATGAACTATCTGTGGGTCATACGAGGATTAATAAGCTAATACTATCAAAAGAAAAAAAATGAAGTGAAACTTTCGAAAACCTTGTTCAGCAATATGCAAAAATGAAAGTGGGAATGAAAAATTCCTCCGACAATATTGTTTGTTTGTTGTCCATAACTCTTTATACTGAAGATGCTTCGTTCTTTAATACCCTAGGTGTGCCCAACGATTATTTGATCTTAAAAAACTTAGGACATGTCATTTTGACCAAACTACTGAATAGCTATTGATACAAGCAAAACTAGTTCCTGACAAGGATGTAGTTCCTTCGCCTGTGCGTCACACGAGAACAACAATTCGGTTCCATCATAAGATCTTTCTGGGTATAGTGCCCTAATAATTCCAAGTCCTACATCTATCCCAATTGTTCCTGGGGAGCCTTCAATGGCTTCCAATGATGGACTTAAGATTGATTTGGCTAATTTACTAGAATAAATTGCCAAAAAAAAAATTAATGAACTAATCCAATTAATTATGCCATGTATGGAAAAACCAAAGAAAATTTGGACTATATTGGAAGAACATTTACTTTCAAAAAAGTAATTTTTGGCGTATTTAAAAAATTTGGCAAGGCTAAGAACATGCCATGTATGGAAAAACCAAGAAAATTTGGACT